>VXAD01005761.1:127620-139246 GCA_013399195.1 Dicrurus megarhynchus
ACACTGTTAAAAAAAAAAAATAAAAGGAGGATGCCACAAACCCCACCGGTGCCTCGATCCGGCCAGTTCTGCTCCGTGAGGAGCCTCCGACCCAGCGCTCCCCCATCCCCGACCCTTTCCCCCTGCTCCACCAGATACCTTTTTGTTGCTAAGCACGCACACAGCGCCGCGGGACTTTATATTGAAAAATAAAAAAAAATAGAAAGAGGAAAGGAAAAAAAAAAAAAAAACAAAATAAAGGACGGGGCTAAAAAAAATACACTCGCGGGGTGGAGGATGTGGTTTCTTTCAAACAAAGTGCACTGCGAGACTGATTTGAAATGAGCTCCCGGAGGCCGGGGGGTTACGGGGAGCCGCTGCGGGATCTGTCCTGCTTGGGGTCGAGCCCGCTGACCAGGCGCTGGATGTTTTGCAGTTCGCTGGTGGCCGCCTCCTTGTCCGCGCCCAGTTTGGGGGACAGCGACACGGAGCCGGACGAGAGGGTGGAGGAGCGGCTGGTGAGGTCCGAGGCGGAGTCCAGGGGCACGGAGCCGGGGCTGGCGCTCAGCCCGCCCGCCTTGCCCTCGCCGGAGCCGGCGGCCAGGCCGGGCAGGGCGGTGGTGAGGAGGCTGCTGCCGTCCGACAGGGGCACGGGCAGCGGGTAGGGGCTGTAGCGGAGCCGCGGCCGCACGGCGCTCAGGAACGGGTGCCGGTGCACCGAGCTGGAGGCGGCGCTGGAGGCGGCGGCCGCCGCAGCCATGTAGGTGTAGGGGTAGGGGAAAAGGCTGCCGAAGGGAGACATGGCCAGGCCCTGCGGGAGGGGAGGAGAGAGAGGAAAGGGTTACCGGCCCGCTCGCTCACCGCGGGGATGCTGCGCGGAACCCCCGCGCCGGGGACTCCCCCGCGCCCGCCAGCGGGAGGGCTGACAGGGGACGGAGAGCTGTCCTCCCGCTGCCCAGGCCGCAAACACGTGGACCCGACGGGGCACACCCCGCCCGGGCTCTGCCCTGCACGGCCCCCCTCCCGCTGGGCCCAAATGGCCGCGGGGTCTCTCCCCCGCTCTCCCCTCGCCGGGCGATTCTCTTGCGCTGGGGCAAGCGCCCTTCACCCGCAGGTCCAGCCCCCGCCCCCGCTCCGCAGGGCAGCCCCGGGCGCATCCCCCCCGGCAGCGGCTCCGCTTCGCAGGCTGGGACGCGCCTCGCAGCGCCGAGCTGCGCCCTGGTCCTGCCCCGGTGGCAGCCGGGGGTGCGGGGCTCTGGAGGACAGCGGGGAGGGAGGGGGAGCTCAGGGAGATCACGCTGGGCCACCCCCCGCCCAGAGCTTTCCCTCCTCCGGCTTTCTGCCAAGCCCTGCGAGCGGCCCCAGAGAGGGGCAGGGGGGCAACACCGCGGGGAGCCGAAGGAGGTGCCCGCTGCCCCCCCGTCCCCGGGGGAGTGCAGTACCTGTGAAGCCAGGACGTGCTGCTGCAGATGGAAAGGCAAAGCAGCCGCCGATGCTCCCGAGAGTCCCTGGGCCGCCGCCGTGGCCATGACCGTGTTGTCCAGTCCCGAGACCCCGGCGGATGCCCCGGAGACGGTGGCGAGGAGGGGCCCCATGCCCGCGGCCATGCCGGAGAAGGCCCCCCCCATGGCGAACTGCCCGGGGTGCAGCAGCAGCGGGTGCCCGTTCCCCAGCGGGTTGAAAAACTGCTGGCCGGCCAGGGCAGGGGGGAAGCCGAGGTTCTGCAAGTGTCCCTGGCTCAGGTGGGCCGTGCTGTCGGTTTGGACCGTCAGGGGGGTGAAGGGCTCTTTCCCCAGCAGTCGGTTCTCATCTACTTTGGGGCCATCCCTGAGGGGGCTTTTCAGTTCCTCGCCGCTCAGGCTTCCCACGCGGGTGCTGGAAGAGATGGCAGCCGGGCTGTGCCGGGAGTCCGGAGGGGCTTTCTCAGTCCTCTCTCGGCTCCGACTCCCTGCCGAGTCCCCAGGGAAGAAGTGGCTTTTGGAGGGGCTGCCCCCCTTGTCCCGGGGGTCGTCCCCCGCGGTGGCAGCGGAGCTGGCCGGCGCTGGGGTGGCGGCGGTGGTCGTGCTGATTTTGCCCGACTCGTTGCCTTCTAGCAAGGGATCGTCTTTGCTGTCTGCATCGCTGTCTCCCTCGCTGGGGCAGAGATCTGCAAGACAAAGAGGGCCCGGGGCTGGGATCCGGCACTGCACATCCCGAAATCCCCACCGGGCTGGGAGAGGGGGCAGAGACGCTTCCTGGCCGGCCAGAGGTTTGTGTGGAAATACTTCCCTTTTTTTTTTATTATTATATAAATAACTACAGCCCCCGGCTCCCACCTCCCGCCCCGTCCAAGCCAGCCCGAGTTTTACACAACGCAGCAAAATTGGCTGCGAAACAAAGCGGCGGCCCGGAGGAGCGACCCCCCAGCCGGGTGGGCCCGGGGCCAGCGGCTCCGCTCCCCGGGGCTGCGGGAGCCCCCAGGGACCCCCCTCCCTCCCCGGCTGCAGCGGGGGTAGAGGAGGAACGGGACAGCAGCAACCTCGGGGCAGGGCTGAAGGGCCTTGGGGATGTGTCTCCTACGAAGTTTTCCAAAGTTTTTATCCCTTTCAACGGGCAAACTTTGAAAACGCACACAGAGACACCCCGCAGCCGTCTTCATCGCCCCCTGGGCCCCCCTTCTCCCCAAACACATGCACGGCTTCGCTGGATTCCTCCGCACTTCATCTCCTAATTTCAGCGCCCCAGGTGCGAAGCTCTGGTTTGCTTTTCGGGTCCCCTCCCAGCTCCCTCCCCTCAGCTCGGCAGGCCTTTAAAAAAACGAGTAAAGCAACTNGGAGAAACCCAGGGTGACTTTTCTATAACAAAGTTCGGGACTGTATCCAGGGGAAAGATCCTTCCTCTAATAACAGATTCAGTGAGGAATATTAATGGAGTGACTCCAGTTTTGAACTTTTGCCCCGTGGTCTGTCTTTGCTCCCTTGACTCGGAGCTGGCTCCTTGCTGAACCAAGGAGGGGAGGGATGAATGTGCAGCAAGGGGAGAGGGAAGCCGGGAGGGAGAGGGAGAAGGAGAGGAAGAGTGAGGAAGGCAGAGAGAGGGACTGAGGGGGGAGTAGGGAGGAGAGGGAAAGAGAAAAAGAAAGGAAAAAAGAAGAGTGAGGGAAAGAAGGAAAGAGAGGGAGAAAAAACTAAAGAGAGAAAGAAGGGAGAGAAGAGAGCAAAGAGAGAAAACAGATGAGAAAAGAAGGAAAGAGGTAGGAAGGAAGGCAAGAGGGAAGAAAGGAAGGAAAACAGGCCAGTGCCAGAGGGCAGTGGCACAGGCCAGGATTTGTCACCACGCAGAGCAGACACCCAGACTCTCCCAGGGGAGTCCAGGGGCCTCAGCTCTCACCTTTGAGGCTGGAGGTGCCCACGGCAGGCACGGCAGGACAGGAGGACTGGGCAAAGCACTTGAAGGCCGTCTGCTCATTGGACGACTCGTCCGAGGTGGGATTCTCCTTCTTCTGCCTCTCGTCGTACACCCGCATGGACTGCAGGGTCAGCTGCTTCCTGCGGGCACAGAACCCGCTGGGCGAGCGGCCCCCAGCGCCCCCCGGGGCCCCTCCTCCTCCCCAGCCCCTCCTGGAGTTCCTATTCGGGCACGAGTAGCACACGGGAATTAAGAGCCACGGTCCCCTCGAGGAGGAGAGCGCGTTTCTGGCAGGCAGGGCTTGGCTGCTAATGAGAGGAGATTTCTTGGAAGCGTGAGCAGCTCCTCAGCGAGGGCTGATATTAAAGACAAGGGGCGGAGGGGAGAGCGAAGCATTCCCTGGAGATTAGCTTTTAAAAGGCAAGGATGTTCCAGAGATATGAGCCATCTTAATGGGTGCTAAGATTGCTAGGAAGTGGTTATTTTGTTAGGCACTTTATGTAATCTTTTCACCAACAATTAACCCGGAGTAAAAATCTATTTATATTTAGAGAAATTAGAAATCATTTCCGTCCTGTGGCTCCAGCGCTGGCTTTATTTTCACACTGACGGACAAGAGGAGCTGGCGTGAGCATGTTTGTGTGTGTGCTGGGCTCAGGGCTGGGCAGGCAGAGAGGCCTCTTGCTTTACATGACGTTCCCTCCACCTTTGTGTTTTGTTGTTTGTTTGAAAAAAGAGGAACAGATTGATTTATTCAGTATCTAACCCCCCGTGCAAATGGCCTGTCTCCTCTAACACCACAAAACAGACATATACCCCATCAAAGGAAAAAAAATTGTCCCTTTCTCTTTTTTCTCCTTATGTTTTCCTCTTATATTAAAAATAAAAATCTTGAGTCCCATTATAATGAGTTCTGCCTGCCTACCTGGGGCACAAACTGTGTCCTGCTGCTTTTGGAAAAAAATAAAGAATCTTCTATCATTAATTACTTCCATATTCATGAGATCCCTCTGTCCAAACAGTTTATTTATACGTTTCTCCTCCACATTTTAGTCTTTTCCATACAGTCCCCAGGAAAATGCCACAGGAGATTCAGGCAGTGCTCAACCCTCACTTCTCCCTCTTCTCCAGCCCCAGATCCAAACTACACTGTAATATTCCCTCTCGAATTTGTAAGGGAAGGTTTTTCTCCGCTAATATTTGCTTAATGTACTGCACTCCCTTTGGCCAGTCATCCCCTGCGACGTGAAAACTAAACGTGGAGAGCAGGAAAGAATTCCCATGCAATCCGTTTGACGTTATTAACGCCAAGATCCTTATGGATTTTGGCGGGGGGGAGTGTGGTTTGGAGGCGAGGCAAGGTGATTTTGACCTCTGCTCGTGTTCTGAGCTTAACACATGTAAACCAAACGAGGCACTTGTACAGAACCGAGCCAGACTCACCTCTTTTCCCTCCTTCCATTCCCGGTGTCCCGAAAACCTTTGGCAAAGGGGTTGTTGTCAATTTTTAATTGTGTGATCTATAGGATGGAGAGAAAAAAAAAAATAGCCAGGGGGTTGGGGCAGAATAAGGAGATTTTTGTATTAAAAAACAACAGCAAACCCCACTCTTCCCAGTTCCCCCAGCGCTGGCAGGATCCCGGCAGGAGCAGGACAGGGCAGGGGGCAAAGGTCCCCGGTTCTTGGGTGAATCCACGCGTTTTGCCGAGCTGTTTGGAGGCAGCTCGCCCCCAATCCCCCGCCGGGCTGGCCAGTGACCTGGACCGTGGTGGCAATGAAAGAGCCCCGTGTTGCTGCCACCACATCGGAATTAATTGAGCCGTGCAATGAGACCCATGCAAGTTGTGCCTGTGCTTAAAACTCTTTAAATACCATAATTAAACCGCAAAGGAATCATACCCACCCCCTCGCTATAATAAAATACTTTATATAATCGCATTATGCTCCGTGTGTGTTGGGGCGCCAGGGGTGCCAGGAGCCAGTTCATTTTTTTGGGGGGGGGATGTGTGTGTGTGGAAGTTTTTCGGTTCGGGGTTCAGGTTACGGCAGGGAACAACTGTGGGGAGGGACGGGGGGTGCGGGGCATCCCGCAAGTGCCCGGTGCCCCGCGTACGATGCACGGAGCCCAATTCCCAGCCTGGCCGGGGNCGAGCAGTGGGAACGGGAATGCCGCCTCCCCGCCGCTCCGTTCCCGGTGTCGGAGCGGGCTGGAAGCACAGCAACCCCCCAGTTTAGGAGCAGAGCAGGACCCCGAAAAGGAAACCCCGCCTGCGCCCGAGTGCGGGCAGGACCGGCCTTGGCTGCCGAGTCACCCCCCCGCCGCACACACGGGATCAGGAGAGAGCAGGAAAACCCCACTGCTAAAACCAGCGGGACTTTCAATCCAGGTGCTCCCGGCCCTGCCTTCTGCTCCCCCCGCGCCGAGCCGAGGGCTCCCGGCCGCTTCCGCACGCCGCTTCCCAGCCGATTTCATGGCAATCACACAAATATGCTCATTTCTGTCCTTCAACCAAGCCGCCCCCAGCTGATAGACCGGGGCGACCGGCCCTGCTGATAAGTCCCAAAGCAAAGTCTACTCTCTGTGCACTCATTTTCTTTCCGTTTCCTCGCAAGTGCCCGGCCGCAGAGAGAGAGGAAAATAGCCCGAGCCCCGAGGGGGAGGTGGCTTTTAGGAAAGCCAGGGCAGAAGGGTACGGACCCCCCCCTTTTCAGCCCTGAATTTTTAACGGGGAAGGATGTGAGGGGCAGAGAGGGCACAGGGGAGCCGCAGCGAGCGGGCGCTGCGCATCCAGAGCCTCTGAGCTCAACGCACACGAACGCAAAGTTGTAACTCACAGACAACAAAAAAATCAAAGCCCCTTTTTTGGCTCCTTCGCTTCCTTCCACTTGACTTAATTGTCGTAAATTCGCCATTTGCCACTCTCCCAAATATACCACCTTCGTCGCAAGCGACAATAAACCAGCAGCAATGGAAAGGCAGCGTTTGCAGCGCTGAAGAACTTTCTCACACGAGCTTTTTCAGCCCTTCCAGCTAAATTCAAGCGAGATACCCCTCTCTGACCAGAGCATATTTCTGCACCACAAAAAATAATAAAACGCTGCAGGATGCAAAAAAAAAATCATAATATAATAATAATAGGAACCAGACGTTCGCTCCAGCCTTATTGCCAATTGCTGTTAAAGGAGCTAAAGCAGCACAAAGGCCAGGAAGAATTACAAAATCTCTGCCCCGCTGCTCTCCCCACTCTGTCTTTCGACACACGGAGCCGAGTCTTTTTTATTAATTTTTTTTTCCCTGATGCGTCTTAGATTAAATCCACACTGAGAGCAGCAAACCCCACCCCACCCCTTTCCTCATACTGGGGAGGGATACCGGGGAAAAAAATGGTAGAAAACCCCTAAACATTCTCCCCCCCATCCCCAGTCCTCCCTCCTTTTAATTGCCTTCCCCGAGGTCGGCATTAGGAGCGTGCTCGACCCCCTCCCCCAGAGCCTTCCCGAAGTTGAATCAAGGAGGTTTTGGGGGAAAAGATGAGGGGGAGAGAGAGAGATGGGCTTCGTGAGTTTTAAGGGAACAATGCAGAGTAAAAGTTCTCTTAAAAGCCAAAACACGTAAAACAAATCCTCTCTTAATCTCCTTACCTTATCATTCTGGTATGCGGTCACTGCGATGAATTCAGTCTCCGGGAAAACGTAGGTCCTGAACGTGCTGTAAGGAAGCTTGAGGATATCGTTGGCTCGGACGATGTGGAACCGGGGCTGGTACTTGTGCATGGAGTTTAAAATGGTCTGGGGCGGGGGGGGGGGGCGGGGCGGGCGGCGGGGNCGTTGGCTCGGACGATGTGGAACCGGGGCTGGTACTTGTGCATGGAGTTTAAAATGGTCTGGGGCGGGGGGGGGGCAGCGGCCGGCAGCAGAGAGGGCAGGAGGGGGGGAAAGAAGACGGTCAGCAGGAGTAGCATTTCCCCCGGCCATCGGCACTTTCTCCTTCTAATTTGCCTTCCCTCTCCTTCCTCCCCTCACTCCTCCCCGCCAAGCACACTCCAAACACACGCACACGCCTCGCAGCATCCAACTAAAAGTACTGACAGCTCCAGCTCGCCGGGGTTAGGCTCTCGCTGGACCTCTCGGAGGAGAGGAGAGAGGGGGGCAACCCCTCAGAGCTCTGCTCCGGCAGCAAAGTCTTTTGATTTCAAAGTGTAAAAAAAAAAAATACAATCAAGTAAAGCAGCAGCGGCTACAATTGCAACACCACCACGAGAGCCTCGGCTCGGTCTAATTGCGTGCCCCAATTCACTTAAGGCCTTCTGCGAAAGGCAAAAATGTATCGTGTAATCAAATCACAGGCAGCAAATGCAATCTTCGGCACATTAGAGATCTCCCGGCCGCGGCCATCACCAGCAAGCCCCGGCTCCGAGGCGGAGGCTTTCCCAGGAATAGAAAGAAATGGCCAGGATCGACAGAGCACTTATCAGCGGGTTTGTTTGATTTCACTCTCAGGGTAAGTTTTTATCTCTGCACACCCGGTAAATGTAAAGGAGTGGATAGACATGAATGGGCAACTTGACCTCTGCTTTTGGTCCCTGTTTATTTTCACTCCGGCTTGCTTTACATTATCCAGATTAATATAGATTTAAACGTTTGCGTACTTAGGCCTTTAAGCCCTTTATACACATATGCATATCGTTTTCCTATGCTTAGAAAGTGCGATCGACTTTATTAAAAATATATATAGATATATAAAGTCACCGCAGCTCTGAGCAATATCGAGTTGCGCTGCGCTGGAAATGTATCCCTAAAGTTAACGCTGCATGGCACGGGGAGGTTACAGAGTGAACTCCAGCCTTTAATCCTGACCCCAGCAGGAGGAAAAATCAAGGACTGCTATAAACCGGACAGATGCCCGTCCCCGGGTGCGCGGGGAGGTCTTTATGCCCCGTTTTCCCCGCACTTCGGCCGCCCGCCGGAGCCGCCAGCGGGGCCAGCCCGGCCGAGCAGCCGCCGTGCTCCGGGCAGACCCCCCCGCCGGGACCCCCCGCTCCGGCCGGGTGGCGAGGGAGGGGAAAAGGGGGGCAAAGGAAGGTGTAAGAGACACTCACAAATCCGTGCTTGTCAGAGATGTTGTTAGTGAGCTTCAGCTTGTGAAAGGTGACGACTTTGGACATCCATTGTTCGCCGGTGGCCGGGCTGTCCGGGTGGATGTACATTCTCTTTGGCATTTCAGGGTCAGCCTTGCCGGCTACCATCCACCGGGAATTATGGAATTTGTACCTACAATCATCAGCCGCCACGATATCCATCAATAAAATGTACTTGGCCTTTTTATCCAGTCCAGTGCATCTCACTTTAAATGGNTCTCAAAAGCTTAAAAGTTGCAGGAGAAAATGGTCCCTGGATGGGAAAGGTACGCATTCCCTAGAAACCAGCAGGCGCTTACCTCTCTCTGCCATTCCTAAACAGCAAAGGCCCATTTGGGGCTCTCTGATCTCTCATTAGTTTCCTTTTTGCCTGCTAAACAAAGAAATGGGAGCTGATCGCACCCCGATAAAATAAATCGTCTGAACTATCACAACCCAATCTCCCGGTAAAGAGCGGAGTTTTGCACTTTACAGAGGAGAATAAAAAGCCCCCAGCGAGGACAGGGTGGCTGCCGGGGCTCTCTCCATGCTCCAGCCTCCCGGGGATCCCCCCGTGTGCCGAGGGCTCCCTGCAAACCCCGCTCCCCTCCGCTCCCAAGTCCGGCTCCAAACTGCAACAGGATACCACAAATTTGCTGTTTATTATATCGAGTGGTTGGCATTCAGCAAATCTCAACTTAAAAGGAAACACATGACTTTGCAACATGTAAGGGCTCTTAATACTGGCCGAGGTTTTCACGCAAAAACTTTTGACCACAATTAACAGAAAAAACTTCGGGAAAGCAGTAAAATGGGCGAGGAGAACTTTTTTCCCTCCTTGCTGCTTTTAGGGCTTGTATTTTTTTTTTTTTTTTTTTTTTTTTTTTTCTGAGCCTGTAGCCTGCAACTGGTGCTTTGCAAATAGGCGAAGCTCCAGCAAGGCAGCTGAAGGCCATCTAAGAAGACTTTTCAGGAGTGGCTTCCTCGAGTAATGCTCCTGGCAAATCACATGTGGAGAGTTTGGGAGGTTTCTCAGAGAGCCCCTTAGAAAAACACCCGGGTGCAAAGGGGGTTTTCACCCTACGTCTCATCACGGCAATAGGAAGAGTTTTAAAAGAGTCCAGATGTCAATGAGTAGCGAATATAGAGAGGGATTTCAGACGGGTAAACCTATAAAAAGCAGAAATGCCGAGCGTGGCCGCGCCGTGTGTGTTCATTCATTCCCACGTGAAGGTTACATAAATACAGGGACGGGCAGCGCGGAGCTGCAAACCCTTCCCTGCCACTCCAGCAGCGGCTGCAGGACGGCTGGGGACTTTTATCAGATTTTCTGTGCATTTCCAGATATAATCAGTCAGCACAAACCCAGCCGAGATCCCAGCGCAGGGAGAGGCACAGCCTGACACACCGAGCCTATCTGCCCTCCTGCCCCACCAGCAGCCAGACGCCGCTCCAAAGGGTTTTTCCTTCATTCCCCTTTCTTAAGGAAGAAAAACTGCGTGTAGCGAGGCTGAAAACCAGGCCAGCCCCTCTGCCAACCCCAAATTATTTTCTTCCTGCTCCCAGTCTTCTCCAGAAAGCATTAAGCTACTGAACCATGAAGGGACCCTCTCGCCCCCTGCACACGCACACGCTGAGCAGGGCCGGGTCGCGGTTGGGCTTTTCCCGGCAGCAGTGGTGCCCCAGACGGGCTCGGATCTTCACTGCCTAAAGCTTTCCATAATTCCAGGTGAAAGGAGATTTACGGAGGAGGCCGCCGGAGAGAGAGCCTTGCTCTGGTGGGGTGCAGAGACTGAGGGGTGGGGGAGAGGGGGGGAAAAGGCACGAACCCCCGACCCAGACCTACCTTCCCGATTTGGTAATCACCATCTCCGTGCCTCTTTTATGGAATTGCTCCCAAAGCTCTTTAGCTTCCAGATGCACTTTCGGATCGTCTTCTACCTCTTCTTCTGGCTCCAGAGTTTTTAAAGGCCTCAGATGGGCTGCTGCCTGGTGACCCAGGGAAGAAAAGGGGATACCAGTCTCTGCAGCCCCCACTAACTGATCCATGATGGGTTTAGCCAGAGCCCCGGGAAGGGAGAGGGCGGCCGCCCCGTTGGGAGGCAAAGCCAGAGCCGGGAAGAAGGGAGGCTGATGTCCCAGCACGGCGCTCATGGCAAAGTCCGGTGCCCGGTGCGGTAAAAAAGGATGATAAGCCATGCTTGTCCCAGGGATTACTGGATCTCTCATCGGTAAATTCATCCACTCCACTCCTCGGTCTTCCTACTGCTGGAGTAGTCCCGGAGTGGTTTCTAACAGCACATCATGAAGAAGAAAAATTAAGATAATAACAATAACAGCAATAAAGCACCAAAAAAAAAAAAAAAAAAAAAAAAAAAAGGGTTGGGGGAAACAAGCTCTAAACAGCACGGCACATGAGGGAGAGGCAGAACTTCTACAGCCTACAACTTCCCGAGCCGGGGCACATCCCCAGCCCTCGGGACAGCGGATTAACAGGATTGTTCATTATTAGTCTTGCTTTTTCTCGTGTTCGGTCTCTGAGGTTTTGTTTTGCTTTTCAGTTGTTTGCGTTTTTTTCCTGAGTGGAAGTCCTTGCGCTGGAAAAGAAACGCCGAAGAAGGGAAGAAAAAAAATCCACCGGGTTCGCTGTCTGCTCCTGTTGCCGCAGAAGGGCTGGACAAGCCGAAATCCTTTTTTTCTTCTTCTTTTTTTCTCTTAGTCCCAATCCCCCTTCTCTTCTTCCGTGGCGGAGGGTGACGGCTCGAAGCTGGGTTTTCTTTTTGGGTGGCTGGCTCTCTTCCCCCTCCCCCCCACCCCGCCACCTTTCCTCCGTACGGTCGGTCTGCAGAGCAGAGGCTGGGAAAGGAGGGAAAGCAGAGAGAAGCAAACAAACCCACCCCCCCTCGCCGGCCGAGGAAGGCTCCTGAGCAACCTTCAGCAGCAAAAACTTGTAGGGAAATCTCGTTTCCGCCTCGCCTTCCTCACTCCCCAAGCAGGAGCTGGTCAGGGTGTCCTGATTTCCATCAGGATCTCTTCTTTCTTTCACCCTCCTCCTTTTTTTTTTTTTATTTTTTTTTCCCCCTCTTTTTCTTTCGCTCTGCCTTAAAAAAAAAAAAAAAAAAAAAAAAAAAGGCAAAAGAAAA
>VXAD01005761.1:150328-172123 GCA_013399195.1 Dicrurus megarhynchus
CCCTCTCCACTCCTGTTTATTTTTCAAGACGAGCCAATTTACAGCACATCCAAATGTAGTCTAACCCCCCTCGAGCACCCCCCCATCGCGCACACACACGTTCCACTCCTGTCTCGCAGATAACTTTATTTCGCTTGATTCCCTTTGGAGCCACTGTTAGTCATGGACACGCAAGGAGGTTTGAAGGAGCCTTGGAGAAATCCTATTAGACCTGGAGAAAGTAAAGCTTTTGGGACAAGAAAAAAAAAAAAAAAAAAGAAAAAACCAACAAAAACCAACAACCCAAACCCGCGACAGTTTTATTTTTCACGCGGTAATAGCGAGGAAAAAGCATCGAGGTCCTAATCAGATCAATACAGAGACACACAAATCTTTGCAAAGGTTTAGCAGTTTACAGTGGGTTCCAGACCTTTGACATACATTGCGGATTAATTGGGCACTGTCAAGAGGGGGGAAGAGGAGGTGGGATTCCAGTTAATTAGTCGAGAAATGAATAAAAACTAAACATTATCGGAATTGTCTGCGGGTCCCGGTTTGTTAGTGGGGATTTGGGGATCAGCTTTTGTGTGCCGTAAATTGGATCTGAGTAGCGTGGTGCTGTCTTACACTGTCGTTTTGTGAACTGGCGACAGCTCGAGTCCATGGGAAAACTTAAAGGGAACCTGGGGCCGGTCACGGAGCCTCATTATCTCATGTCTGATACCATCTTTCGGGGAGAGCGTTTAATCAACAGTGGCACACAATCCTCCCCTCGCAACCTGGGCAAACCGCACCACCTTCCCTTCCCTCCGCCCTACAAACGGCCCGAGAGAACAAAACCCAAGAACCCCCCTTTCCCGAGAGGGTGAAGCCGTCCCACGAGCTGGGAGGCGGTGGCGGAGATGCCGCAGCCGCGGCTGCCCGCGGCGAGTCCCCAGCCGGGCACGTGGGGCTTCGCCCGTCCCTGCGCTTGAAGGGCCGGGTCTCCGCGGTGCTTCGGGTTCTGCCTTCTCCCACAGAGCCGGGAAAGAGCCGGGCCCGTGTCCGGAGGGAGTTTTCCCCGCGGCGCTGGACGGGGCGCTCCCCGCTGCCCACCCGCGGGGCCGCCTGGCCGCCGCTCCCCGCCCGCCCCGCCGACAGCCCGGCTCCGCCGGCTGGTTCTCCCTCTTCCCGGCCTGCTTTCCTCGGGAAAGTCACGGCTTGGCACCCGCTGGCTCTCCGGGCCGCCCCGCCGGGCAGGCGGCGGAGCCCGGCGGCCCCGGGCCAGCGCAGCCCTGCAGGGGTGTCCCCCGGCTGAGCGAGGGAGTTTCCCTTCGCTCTCAGCGAGGTGAATTCCCACCACTCCTGCCGCCGCCTGCCCCGAAGGGTCCGGCTGGCAGGAAGAGGGGAGACGGGGAAAGAGATGGGAAAGAGCGAGGGATCCGGCGGCACCTTCCCTCCAGTCTCAGGAGAGGAACCCTCACGGGAGGGAAACCTTCAGCAGTGAAGGCGAATGTTAGTCCCCGCCGTGCCGATGCCCCGACACGGGGGCTGCGGGGCGGGGGGAGCCGCACGCCGAGGTCCCCCGGCTCTGGCCGGGAGCAGCGCGGAGCCGGGATGGAGCGAGGGGAGCAGAGAGGGGGAGCCCTCAGCCCACGGGAACTGCTGCCCGGGTGTGGGTGTCCCCCCTGAGCCGCTCTGCGGGCTCCCCGGCGGGGAGGGGACCCCTGTGAGGGGGTGACGGGTCTCTGCAGAGATCTCTCGGGGGTCGCTCCGTGTAACCGAGCGGGACGGGGCCGGGAGGACGAGGTTGTGGCAGACCGGGAGGAGCCCGGGTCCAGATGCCCCAGCAGCCCGCGTGGGGCTGGGAGAGCCCGAGGGACGGACAGACGGACCTTGCCGAACGGTAAAATCCGCTGCACCCTGCCGCTTGTAGTTAGGGAGATCCCTGTCCTGCGGGTACCCTAACCCTAACCCCTCCTCCGGGGCTGAGCAAAGAAGGGCCGCGGGGACGCGAACTGCCCGCCGGGGACAGGGCAGCCGCCCCCGGCGCTGCTACCGCGCTCCCGGCCACCTCCCGGGCCTCCGGTGCAAGTCCCCGGCGTCCCCCCCCCATCCCGGGAAGCAGCTTGGCAGAAGGGAGGTCGCAGCTCCCCGAGAGCTGCGAGGGCATCGCTCCCGGCGCAGGAACCTCTCCCGAGGTGGAGGAAGGCAAAAACCGCTGGGTTTTGGGGAGAGGAGGGTTTGGAAAAGGAGCGCATCCCGGTCCGTGCCCGGGAGGTGCCTTCACCTCCCGCGCGGGGCGGCGCGGAGCCAGCGGCGGTCGCCGCGGGGCCGGTGACAGCCCAGCAGAGCCCGGAGCATCCCCGCGGCCGGGCAGCAGCCTCTGCCCCGGCCTCCTCCGGGCCAGTAATTGGGTGTGCTTAAAATCAACCCGGCTAACGAGCCTGTTGTCCTCCTCACCCCACCCCCGCGTGTGAAACATTGTCATTAGGCGTCTAATATCTCCATCGCTTCCAGGGGGGAATGGGAAGAGGCTGCTCGAAAAAAACCACAGACAAAAGAAAGTGTGTGAACTCCCAGCGCCCATATGCACAGCACAATGCAAAGCGGGTTAATATCAGTTAGCAGTTCCGCAGTGACCTGTAAAGTTGCCTCTCTGGAAAGATTCTTGATGTATTACTTAACATGGCTACACAGTTATCTGTCTCGGCATTAATGCGTCCATTAAATCACTGTTGAGTAGCATCAACCTACTCCCGAGTCTTTCCGTCCCCTGGGAATATGGTTTCTAAACAGGATCAAACATGTGATGCTGACAAGTCATGAGATAAGTTATAATTAATTAGAGTTAGCTACATCCACAGAATGGGTACTTGGGGGAGTGGGGATGGACCGGACCATTAAGGACTTCAGCCAGGAGGGAGGATCTATAATATTGAGTTGGAAAACAAGAAGAAGTAATAATCAAAGGTGGCCGAAGAAAACTGCAAACCTTTGGCTTTCAGAACTCGGTCAAGATTAAAGTTGTTCTTGATGGGAAACACACCATCCACTCCTTAATGAAAACCATAGGGAGACCGATGCTGCGGATGGCTCCTTAAACAGGGAGAGGAATCCTCGCTCCAGGTCTGAGGACAAAAATCAGCGGCACAACTGGCGAGGGGAAGAAGAGGAGGAGAGGAAGGAGCTGGGAGAAGGGAGCTGCTGCGCCTGGCTGAGCAGCGAAGCCGCAGCCAGAGGTCACGTCTCCACCCGACACACACTTCGGGGTCGTTTTGCAGATGTTCCCCCGGTTCAGAGAGGCCCGGAGCATCCCCCTGCCTGCCCCAGAGCACCCTGGAAGCTGCCGAAACCCCTCTCCTCCTGGCAGACAAATGGCCCCTCTTGCCCTGGGCTGGGGCCAGCCTCCAGCCCTCCCCCTGCCCTCTCTCTGCTGGAAGGACAGTTAAAAATCAGACTGCAAACAAGTGGATTTTGGTCTGAGCTGTAATAGCCCTTATTTGCTTTGCTTTAACAAACAGCTGGAGGGGGGGATTTACTTTCAGGCTGGCTGTAAAAGCTCCACACGGGAGGGGAAAAGCAGGGGACAGAGGTTAACCGGGGCGGCACGGGATGTCTTTTCATGCCCTCTGCGAGACAAAGCAATGGCTGGGTTTATTTGCTTGCTCTCTGCAACAAATGGGAGCCCTTCAGGTGAGAAGATGCTGGAAGGGTGGAATGACAGGACAGATTTACACCTGTCCTTACAGTCTTCTCTGACAACCCCTACAGCCTACAGAAATGACCAGTGGTGCCACAGAGTCTGGGGAAGTCAGCAGGTTCACTCGGCTTTTTTGTTGCTTTTTCACTCTGTCCTGCCCCACCACTGCCCCTCCTGCTTCCTTCTCCCTTTCCCTTGTTTTCTCATGGCACCACACGAAGCACAGAGAGATGGACCCGACTGATAGGCTCCCCCAGCCACCCTCTGCCCCAGGAATATCACAGCTGACCCCGGGGAGCCCCTTCTCAGCACCTCCTTGGTCGCACAGGGTGCCCAAGGTCTGCCTTTACCACACTCCAGCCTCCTGCTCCAACCTCCTCCAGTTCTCAGCTGTCCCTTCCCAGACAAGAAGGCAGAGAGGAGATAACCCCCCTTATGCCCTGTCTCCCCCCAAACATCCCACCTCGATGACAGAGGCTGTCCAGATGCCTCTGGAATCTGGCTGGACCCAGCTGCCATCTTGATCCGTGGAGAGGACAAAGGCTGCATTCCCCATGTCCCACCCCAAGGGCCTGTTGCCACCTCCGAGTGCCTGCTGAAAGCCCTCCTCAGAGCCAGCTCTCGAGCGTGGCGTCTGGTGGAGCCAGGAGCACTCAGCCCCACATTCAGCACGCCTGGAAGGCTGTGGCCATCCCGGCTGAGGGCATGGGGCCGTTGCTGAGGGTCCCCTGGAGAGGATTGGAATACATTTCAGTAGCCACCAGCCAAAAGCGTGTTGTGAGCAAAGCAGCACAGCCCAACATCTCATCACTCAGCCTCATGGCACTGAACAGGACCTTGGGGGGCTCTGCTCCAGCATGGGTGCCTAAAGCTACAGTCAAAGAGCCAAATATAAAGCCCCACGACTTGGCAGCGTGTAACTGAGATCTCCTGATGGATCCCACATGCCCAGCGTGCTCCCAGGACAGAGCTCCCGGGCAGCAAAGTGCTCGGGCACAGGTGTGGGACATCAGGCAGAGAAGAAACAACAGCTCCTAAGCTGCTCTAAGCATTTTCACCTGAAGTTTGTTAAGTGCCACATTCTGCTGGAGATCTCCAGCCGGATTCCTCCTCCTGCAACAGGCAAGGGAGCCAAAGCCACCAGCTCTTACCAAAAAAACCCCCAGAGGTTTCTCATCTCCCTATTAGCTCATTGCAGCAATGATTTCCCAATTACGCAGAGTCAAACAGTTTCAACAGAAAAGACTGGGAATGCCTCACAGGAGGACTCCTGCCGGCCCCAGGCTAGGAAAGAGCAGAGAACCTGCCCCAAATGAGGCAAGCGTGGGGATTTGCAAACAGGTCCCTCTGCTCATGGCGACAGCCCTAAGCCCTGGAATGGGGTTATAGCCAGAGGCAAGCACTCGAGATTCCTCTAAAATCTTTGGGAACATCTAAGGGTTCGGCACTTCTAAAAATCTCTTGAGGCTTCTTCAGATGCCTGGAGAGAGATTTCACAGCTTGTCTCCTCTTAGTAGCTGCGTTTTCAGTCTCCGGGCAGAAAAATAGGCTGTGCAACTTCTTTGTGCCTTCCTTATGATAATTAGGATTAACAAGTCACCATTTCACCTATGATACACACCACTGCTCCGCAGTAATCGTGAGATACCATCGCTTGTGGTAACACTCATCCCAGTGGGGATGGACGGGGGACAGAGAGAGGAGTTAAACCTTTTATAGCCTGGAAGGAGCACGGGTGCCTCTCCCTCCTGCATTCCCTTCTGGAGGCTGAGGCTTTCCGGGATAATTCTGCCAGTGAAGGCACTGCAGGAAGTGATGAGGCCAAGAATACCCTTTGGAAACTTAAAAAAAAAAAAAGGTTTGTGTTTTCTCCTGTGCAATGTGAGTATGCAGGTGAATTTGCATATGAGTGCTCTGTGGGTAAATGCCTTTCAGGGAAGAGACAGAGGTGCTCTTTGGGATCGGCAGGGGGAAGAGGGTGGAGTATAGCACTGTTTTGAATCACCTTTTTCCAGCCACTCTGGAGCTGAGGGGGTGACATTGCAAGGGAGGCATCGATCCAGGTGCATGACCATGAAGAGTTAATCTCTCCATGGAGGTACTTCCTCAGCCATTGCCACCCAGAATTTCAGACACAGGGTGCACTATGCCTGTTTGGGGATCTCCCATCAACCACAAAGTCAAGGTCAAGGTCTCCTCCTCATTCCTTTAAATGATCTGGACCCTGCCTCTCCAAAAAACCCCACCTTCCCCTCCTGCATGCTGGGATCCCTGGAGCTGCTGGAGTTTGTACCAGGGGGAGTGCTGACAGCTGGCTTTGCTCGGTGAGAGGCCCTTGGCAGCACAACCACTTCTCACTTCCCTTACCAAAGCCTGGCTGTGGCACCCTCCTGGTGGAGGCCGCTCCTTGTCCATCAAGGATTTCCCAGATGGGAATGCTGCTGCCCTGTCAGGTCCCAAACACGCTGGATTTCCTTCCCAGGGCACACACAGCACATCCAGGGCATCCCAGGAGCGCCGGGGTTGCTGCTCCTCGCCGAGACACGGCTGATCTGCATATATTCAATGACCACGTCTGGGAAGACTGGATGTGTTAAGCCCAGGCATGACTTCCAGGCATGGAAAAGGGTGTGCCCAGAAACCCCAGACATTTTCTAAGCCTACTCAAGACCTGCCATGATCAGATGGTTTGTCCAGCCAAAGAAGTCCTGAAGATGGAGCACATGGCTGGGAAACATCAGATTTGGAGGGAGTTAAGGACATTCAGAAGACACTTCCAAACGTGCAGTTTTTCTTGCGTGACACACAGGGTCACTCTTGTCAACAAATATCCCATTTTAATATTTCATTAAACTTTCATGGTGTACTCTGAGTCCATGATATAGGCACAGTCAACAAACATAAAAATCAATTAATCAGTCCCTGAGCAAATACCCAGAGAGAGAGAGAAAGGCTCCCATTAATTTCTCCAGACTTCAGGTCAAGCCCTAAATGTATAAAGATCAAAAGAGCTGGAGATTAGCATTGAGCCAAGTCATCAGCAGTGGGATTTCCAAAGGCCACGCTCAGCCCCTTGCAAGTAGATGGGCAAAACCACATTGACCCAAGATACTTTAGTTCCCTTTCTTTTTTTGCAATGAGGCAACTTTAGATTTTATTTTTTATTTAAGAAAGGAAATGGTCAAAGAAGTTGTTTGCACTTTTCACCACAAGCCAGAGCTCTCCTCCACATATACACATCACTGCAAAGTTCCTGAGAAGATGAGTGACAGCCAAATTGCCTCGCACCCTTTGCTCTCTGCACACCTCGCTGCCAGGTTTGTGCCGAGAACAGGTGGCTTTCGCACCTAGCACATATTTGTGCTGGCTGAGTGTTAGCAGTGAAATCAAATCCTTTCCTCTGACCCAGGAATTTTGATGGCAGAGGGAAGGGTGTCTTGTTTGAGGGGGTGTGGCACTTCTTTCCACAGGAACATTTATCATTTCTCTGCTGAAAAAGAGACCAATAACCCATACCCCGTGCCTGTTATTAGCCTGTGAATTCAAAGGTGTCTCGTTTTTAATGGGCCCTTAGCAATAGCGCCGGCACCTCATCATTTATCATCTTGTGCTGACAACTTCCTTGATGCAGAAAGCTCCTGAATGGCACCTCTGAAAGAGGCGTCAGCAGAATGAGCCATGAGGGGTCTTGCAGCTTTTCCTGTAGACAAGCAAAGGAAGACCCGAGGCTTGTTTATACCTTTGAACTGGAATATCAGTCACAATATCAGACTCCTCACGTTCTCCTCTCTAGCCCAGTGCCTGGCAGAGCACAGGGGAGGAAAATCAACCTCCGAGGGCCACATCTCCTTCCTCAGCAAGGGCAAGAGGGATGGGGCACAGCAGTGCAGGTAGGAGAGCCCTGCTCCCACCTCCTTCCCAAATCCAACGTCTGCATCGGAGCCAGCACAGCTTGGAGATACCCCTGCACAGGGCAGGACTGGCCCAAACTGCTTCTCCTCCCTCCCAAAGCAAAGCAGAAACCGAGGGGTGAGTCACAGCTTTGACCTACAATTCGAAGCCTGCTTTTTTTCCCAGGGCTTCAAGGAAATCTCGTGTTAAATCCATAACCGAGTCCTAAGGGAGACAGGCAAAACATCCTCTGACACAGCTGACCTCTTTTCTCTCTCTCTCTCTCTCTCTTCAAGAAGATGTTTTTCAAGGAAAGAAGCCAAAAATTGAGCTTAGGGAAATGAGCAGAGCTTGGCTGTGTTGATGGGGCTGAGCTGACTTCGGCCAGGCAGCGCTGCCTCCTAACCTGCTCCTATGCAAATCCCAGCAGCAGCAGCAGCAGCCTCACCCTGGCAAAGGCTGCTCTTCCCTCCTGGTTTGTGCAAACACAATCTTGCCACAAATCCATTTGCAATGGCCTCGAATGACAACAGCTGATTTTGAGGCTGGCAACAGTGAATCCTCCATTTTCCCCTCGGAGGGTTTGGCAGAGCCAGGCTGATTTTCTTCTCCAAACCTTGCCTGGCAAAGGTTTCCCTATCTCATCGCCTCCTGCAAGCACAACACTCTGTAATTACCAGCTCCAGAGCCTTTCATTCAAGTGCCTTCAAGGACTTTGAAGAATTTTGACTTGGGGGCCCCTGGGGCGAAAGCCCAAGGATTACTTTGCCCAATTTACTTATGAGTAAACTGAGGCATGGCAGAGGGAAACCTGTAATTTTCACGAGTCTGTTCATTCAGGATTCCTCGTTTTCCACACTCCCAACTCCAAAATGCCCTAAAGGCTTCAGTATTCAGGGCTGCTGAGCAGCCAAATATTTGGTGGAAGGATTTTGCAGTGCTCCAGAAAGCCAACTCCATCCTCTTTCCAAACCACCCACTCAGAAAAAATCAGGGCATCCAAAACTGGTGGTTTGTGACACTCAGCTGATAATAGGGTATGCTATTAATGAGCCCCAAATCCCAACCTCTCTGCACTTCCCTTGAAGAGATATCCAGAGGGAAAAATAGGAAAGCAGGTAATATCTTCCCCCTCTTCTGCCCAAGAGCTCAGTGTGCGGGCAAAATGTGGGAGGAAGGGAGGAATTTCCAAACAGCCCCACAGGAGGCTCAGGGCTGCTGATGCCAGGAGACACCTCTGCCACAAGCAGCACGTAGGGCCACGAGCACCAGACCCCCACGAGCACGGCCTGGCTTCCAGCACCCGTGGCTCATTTCCCATTTTAATGAAATCACTTTGAGGCTCAGGCAGGAATCCATCCCTGCTCCATCCCCAGGGGTTGAGCACAAGGGATGGACTCTCTCTCGAGCGGTTTCTCCAGCGTCCTCATGCACAGCAGGGATGGGTTTAGCACCTGCTGTGGGCACCGAGCAGCTGCTCCCAGTGTGGATCCTCTGCTCTAACACCCCCTGCTTCAGTGGGGATCACTAATGGTCTCCTCCTCTATCCCACTGCTGCCCATTCCCACAGAAGTTTTAGGAAACTTTCACCCTTTTTTCATCTTGGACTGACACCACCATTCAAAAGGTACTTGGGGAAGGGGATGGAGGGGAAGGGCAAAGCCACTTCAACCTCCTTTTTCTAGCAACTGTCTGAAGAAAAAGGAATAATTGTGTATTACCCACACGCAGCCAGAGAATAAGTTACAGGAAAGAATCTGTCAAAGGGGGAAAAGAGATTCAGATATTCAAGGAAAAGACTTCCAAGCTGACTTATGATTTTTCCTCCAAGGATCTCATTGCAACAGGCACTGTGCAAACACTCAGCGAGAGACAATTTCCTGCACTAGATACATTAAAATCTAAGCTGCACAGACAGAAAGAGTGTGGGAGGGAAAATGGGAGGGTTGAGGAGAACCAAACTGACTCACCCTGGGTTACTTATCTGGTCAAGAATAGAGGCAGGCAGGAATAATCCAAGGCTCCAGAGTGCCAGTCCAACACTGTCCTTCAGACAAGGTTGCTCCTACCTACCCCTTTGATCTGCTCATAACAGCAAGGGCCACCTCCTATCAAAATGAGAAGCCAGGCCACAGCCAAAGAGCAGCGAAGGGAGAAACAGCAAGAGATTATCTGAGAATGCCAGATGCTTGTGAGAATAAAGTGTCTGTCACCAGCAGAAACATAATGGTGTCACATGTGGGCTGGGGGAAGTCAGCACAGCTCCCCAGCAGCCAGGGCTCTGCTCAGCAGACAGCAGCAGGGTCTGCTCCAGCTTATCAATCACCGGTGCCAGGAGGAGCAGAGGGGAGATGGGAGCTCAGCGAAGGCCACGCCGCGTTAGGAGAGCACCAACATGTGGTCCCAAGCCAGGGATCTGGATGGGCAAGGAGAGAGAGGGGTGATAAATAGAGAAAATAATGCCAAAATAGTGATGTAAATTAACAGCCTTGAGTAAAGGAAAAGAAACGGGAATCCAGTCCTGCTAAAGGTGAGTTAAACCTTCCTTGTCCCTCTGAACCCCTGAAAGAGTTAACAAAATAGCAGGAAAAGGAGAACAGAGATTCTAATTTATGGAGAGGTTCAAAGGGCTTTTGATAAAGCCCTTCAGTAGAGTCTCTGAAGGAAATTTTATAATCATGGGGTTGGGAGATAAAGTGCTGTCATAGATTAAAAACTTGTTGAGACAGAAAACAGAGGAGAAGGAAATAAATGGCAAATGACCAGCATGGAAATAATTTAGGAGAGGTGTCCCCAGGATGAATTTGGAAAGTGGTTAACTGTAGTATGACTTTATGACTAATAGCAATTAGAGCTGGTAGAATAATAAACAGGAGCATGGTAACAATGTTGATCCTGTACCCGTGTGCTGCAAAGAGTCTGATCTAGAACAACTCGGGGTTTTTTAAATTAATTTCGGGGAAAAAACCCCAACACAAAACACCACCAAAGCCACGTTGTTATTCCCATTCATCCCCCCTAAAATAAACCCAGAAACATTTCAACGACACCTCCCCGTCCCCACACTCCCTCCACGGGCAGAGGTTTCCAGAGCTCTCTGACAAAGAATCCCTGGCACCAGCAAAGCGGAGGAGCAGGATTTTTCTGGCGTTTGATTGCAATAAAGTTTCCAGCGATTCCCTCCCCCTCACCCTCCCTCCCTTCCCCGACTGCCTTCCCTGAGCTTGCTCGGGCCGTGACCCACGGGCTGAGAAACACCCATGGGAGAAAGGAAGCTTCGTGCTTTGCTGGCAGCCAAGAACTTGGAGTTAAGTCGAGCCTAGGTGAGAACTGCAAGGACCAGGGGGATCCAGGAGGATCACACAGAGGGTGGGATACCTGGAAATGCAGCTGAGCAGCAGCTGGAGATCAGCCTAGACTGCACTGTCCTGAGTCAGCATCCTGAGCTGGAAAGGGATGAGAGAGAGGTGGTCCTGCCACTCAGAACCTGCTGCCACTGCCCCAGGAGCCCCCCAGGGAGTGAGGATGGGGATTTCCTCGGCACTGAAGGGATTCTCCTGTGTTCTGGCAGGTGCCACGTGTGGCACAGCACAAACACAACGATGGCTGTGGCACCTTTCCCCCAAAACAGCTGTAGGAAAGATGAGGAGGAAATGCCTCTTCCCACTTCCCAAACACGGGAAAACACCAACTACCTGGGATGTTTCCCACATGCTCATTGCCCCCCACCTCAGCAGCTCTGCTCTGAGCCAGGCTTGGAAAAGACCCTTCCCACCACATCCAGCTCCTTGTTATCCACAGGAAAAAAAGAAAAGGACAGCGTGGAGATGAACCAGATTGCACTGTATGTTTCAACCAGCCTTTAATCAAGTCATGCCAGGATAATTGGGAAACAAATGAAAATTGATACATTTTAGGTGTGCTGAGAGCAGAGAAGGGCTGGATGCAGCTGCTGCATGGGCATGGAAGGATGCTCACAGTGGGTCCATGCCCTCCCCGGGAGGGAGGAGCCAGGCAGCTGCCCTGAGGTAGAGGGGAGAAGGTGCTTGGCATTTTAAAAGGACCGGAGTCTTTCTGTAAGGAAACGGTGCAGGAATATCGATTGCACAAGATGGCTGGGTGCCTGCCCTGCCTTTGTGACTCTTCCTCTTTTTTTTCCCTCCCCAGTTTGCCCACAATGGCAGCCCTTTCATGACAGAATGATTTCAGTGAGCCCAAACACAATGTGCCTTACAGCTGTAATTCTGGGACTCCTCGAGCATGAATCATATGATGCACAGAGCTGATAGTGGGGGCAGAGGCATTTGCTTCGTTTCCAGACAGAGGGATGGAGTCAGGCTCCATCTGGCTGAACCAGTGCTTCCACTGCTCCTGCACCTTTTTCCAAACACCACAAAGCAGGGCCGGGTACCTGTGCGAGCCCTGTTTGCTGGAAACCACCTTCCCGAGGCGCTGTGCGGCTCAGGAATCAAAGCTCAAGGCATTCCAGCCCCTGGTCTCTTGCAAAATCTCATGACCTTGTGGAGGCAAGGCCACAAAATTCACTTGTTTGACTTCATTCTCAGACTTTCATTGAGTTTGACTTGGGGAAAGAAAAAAAAGCCAACAAAACAATCAGTAACAAAACACAAAGCAGCAGAAATAAAAATAAAACCAAAGGGAGCAGAGTTTGCAGGGAGGGAAATCTCACTGCCCTTCCCTCCTGCCCAGAGCTTTGGCTTTGGGACATTTTTTTGGAAACATCCATCCATTCTTTTACTCCTTTCTGAGCCCATCAGACATGAATCCACCTATCTGGGCCTCCTGGAGAAAAAGCAGTAAAGAAAACCTTGGGATGAAGATTTGAGAGGCAGGGAAGGATCCAGGAGCACACACAGGTGCCTTCCTCCAAGCAGGACTGAGCATTTCTCCAAAGCCCAACACACGCCAGCATCGTTCCACTGACTTCAGAAAAACCATGCTCCCTTGGGATTGGATTAATTTTCTTTAAGCAAATGCTCATGAGGATTTTTTCACTCTCTTTGCTGGGAACCAGCACTGTCCCCGCCATCCTCCTGTTACACAACGCATCCCCAGCCTTTCACTGACATTTTATTTACGTAGCCTCACTCAAGAGGTCACTGACGCAAAAAATACCCCGTTTTCACTATTTGTAGGTCATAAGATTTCACAGGTATGAGTGTCCTTTTACAGCATGGAGGCAAACAGCTAAGAACGTATTTTGATTGCCCTTTAAAACTTGCAATAAAGGTGTTAAAAGGAAAGAGTGTTTTTACGTGCCATGTCAAGCCCTAATCTACTCCATATCTCACACGCACGCTCTTCCAGCACAGAGCAGTTGTTTCAAGTCTGTCTCCGGCGTTGTTTTTATTTTTTTTTCCCTAAGTAGTGCTTGTATAACCGGCGAAGGAAAAGCAGGAAAGCTTATCTGCACCCGGCTTTTTAAAGTAGCAATTCCACGTTGTTGTTCTCCTGCCCCAAGGAGTTACGTGTGACGCTGCTATTGCCTTCCCGTGGATGTGATAAGAAAGTTTGGGCTCAAGTTACCGGCAGGAACCTTGGTGACAGTGAACCTTCCGTGTCCTGCTGGTGAGGAGCCTGAGCACGGCTGATCCATGAATCCACAGCTCCAATGCTCTGCCCTCTCCTGATCTGCCACCCAAAATCGGAGCAGGAGCTGGGGACGTGGGTCAAGCTGTGGGGTCTCCTGGCATGTGGGTCCTGCAAAGTGCTCGGCCTTGACTGCAGCCCCATCTACAACACCAGAGGAGAATTAGGGGGCCTACAACACCAGAGGAGAATTAGGGGGCCTACAACTGGATTCAGAGGAGGCCAAGAGCTAAGCAGGGCAGTGGGAAACACTTAGGAGATAAGCCTGGGCTTTGTCTCCCTTTCACTCACAGCTCCAGTGAGAGCAGGGCGAGGAAACAGAATCCTTCTTTCCCCCTTTGGCTATTTGTCATGAAGCTGGGGGAGGAGGACACTTAAATGCCATAAAACCATCCCCTAATCCCCCTCCCACCATAGACAGAGCTGTCAGCGATGCCTCTCTTCCCAAACTCGCTGGCAGCCCGCGTGTGACACCTCCAAGCCACAATTATCATTAGCTGAGATTCCCAAATGACTCCCAGAGCAGTCCCATCCTTCATCCCGAGCATCCTCTGTGCTCCTTGCCCCTACACCCCGCTCAGAGGCTGCCCAGTGCCAGTGATGCCTCTGCTCCCTCACCAGCCCGGCTTAAGAGCCACGAGGCAAACACGGCTCAGCTCCTGATCGGCTTAAAAATAAACAATCGGCAACTCCCCTAAAACAGGAGAGTCCAAACAAATAATTATCACCTCCCCCTTGACTCTGGTGAGCGGGGCCAGAGCTGGCTGCTCTTTCTGCTTCTGTGTGGTCTCTCCCTTATAGACAGGCCAACATAAAGGACTAAGTCACTGAAACTTAACGAGTTACTGCTCGTTAGCTGAAGCACATTAACTGCCTGCATGCTCCCTCCGGAGAGCTGGGACAAGCCCTTTGTGTTGGGAACGGGCTGGGACAGTGTTTTCCAGCCTCGGAGTCTAAGGCTGGTTCCTAAGAGGTTTGCAAAGGTGACTGGAAAACAAACCACTTGTCACCAGGGTTCAACCACTAACTCAGGGATCCACACCCAGTGGGGGGAAATAAAACTCTTACGGGTTGGCAGGGGGAGGAATGGCTGGGCCAAGGGCGTGCCCGGAGCAGGGACTCCGCTGCGGAGCACAGCTGATAAGTGGGACCTCGTGATGGGATTTAATTACATCCAACTACCTGTCCCTGCTGTTACTCCCAGGTGCGAGCAGTGAGGCTGCAGCAGCCACCCTCTGCTCTACACACCAAGCACAGAGGAGAAGTAAATAAATAAGCCAGCAATTAATAAATACACCCATTCCAGAGGAGAGTTTCTACAATGCTGGAACCACCAAAGAGGGTTTGTGGCTCTGCAGAAAAACCCAGCCCCAGCTATTTTTAATCTCCCTCTTTCAGAGCGCTGCAAGCCATGATGCTTTCAAAGCATTTTTTGAAGCACAGCAAATATTTTTTGAGAAGGAAAAGGGCAGAAAAAATTACGTGGTGGGGTGAAAAGGGAAGGAGGAGGCGCTGCTGTGGGTGACTTCCCAGCTGGGATAGGGCAGGAGCAGCCCCACGGACAGTTAGCGAGGAGCACTGACAGGCTGCGGCTTGTTGGCGTGGCCCTGCCCTGTGTCAGCAGAGCTGCAGCCAGGTAATTATACTTCTCTCTCTCTCTGGACATTTTGCACAGAGGCAAAGCTCGAGGCACAAACCTAAAGCAAATTGCATGGTGGCAGCTGTGTGCTAATAAGGTGCCTCTGCGCTTGAGAGCGTGAGAAATCAGCCGGCTGGGCCTCAAAAAGCAGCAGGATGGAGGGATGACAAAGGTCCCTGCTCATCCCGGGGGGACAGGGGTGTCCCTGCTCGGAAACATGTCAGGGTTAACCCACCCCCTCTCCAGGCCCATCTCCCACAGGTGAACTCAGGGCTGAAACCCCCCAACACCAGTTCCTGGGAGTCTCAGACAGAAATCCAGGGCTCTGGCTTGGGAATGTCAGCTACAGCAGAGCTAGGCTTCTGCTCAGGCAGATTTACCTTTACAAACAGGTTCCCTCTCCATCAGCAAAGCTTTTGGGAAAAAATAATAATAATTTAGGAACATTTGAAATCTTTGGGTTGATGATTTTTTTAACGTAGCCTAACTTGGTTGGGATGTCTCATCTTCTGTAAAACCTCATGGTTTTATCTCAGGGTGGAAATTTCGTATGAAACCCAAATGCACTTTATGATTCCTTTCTGTTGCCAGCTCTCTTATTTTTAATAACTTCTAAGATCAACGAAGCAAGACTATTTTAGGCAAGTGTTTTGTACAATCTGTCCAGATGTTCAAATACCAATACAGAAGTACTCCAAAAAAAGAAGGTCCTCTCTACTGTCCTTACAAGAAATATGTTTGCTATCCCATTATTAACAGATAACCCCCCCTTGGTGATCAGCAGAAGTAAACATCAATTTTTATTTGTATTTTTGCAAATCTTTCTCTGTGCCATTTATCTAATGAACTCACCCCAAACAGCATCTCCAACTGGTGCTGCACTATCATTTATACTGCTGAGCTAATAATTTAATTTTCATTGGGGAGCAGGGGGGAGGAAGATGGAAGGAAAGAGATGATTTTACTAAATTGCTTCACTTTGGATAATGTTCATCCTCTGGCAATTTCTGATTTATAGCTACAGTTGGCATTTCCAGTTTCTTAGAAATTAATTCCTGTGCTTTAAAGGAAGAAAAATACCTTGAGTGAGCCCAAGACCATGGGGCTTTTGATGGCCAGGGCTGGGCAGAGCAGAGCCCCCGGCGTGGGAACAGTTTCTGCCCCTCCATCCCTGCTCCGGGAAGGGCCGGGAATGCCCTGTGGGGTTCCCCAGGGAGTGGTGGAAGGTCCCACCACCGGTACAGGGAGCATTCAGCAGCTCCTCTGGGGCTGTGGAGAGAGGGCCACCCCAAACCTCCCCAAACCCGCGGGCTGCCCAAGCTGACCCCACTTCCCAGGCCCCTAGGGCAGGGTGCTGGGAGCTGGCTGCCCCTCCCTCCCCGGGGTCTCTCCCCACCAGGTCCTGCACTGCTCCTGGCCTGCTGCACGCTCTGGAGGGGAAAGGAGAAGAGAAAAACCCAACCAAGGTGCCATTAAAGTTAATTGTTTTTATTGCTGGTTTAACAGTGTCTTGTAAATCTTTTTATGACCCAGCCCAGGAACACCAGTGAGGCCTAAACTGGAGCTGAAGCAGGATGAGTAAGGGAGCAGGGACAGGGGAATCACAGAACCATAGATTTGTTAAGGTTGGAAAAGCCCTCTGAGACCATCGAGTCCAACCACTGACTCAGCACTGCCAGGTTCACCACTAAACCCTGTCCCCAGGTGCCACATCCACACATTTTCTCAGCACTTCCAGGAACAGTAATTCCACCCCTTCCCTGGGCAGCCTGTTCCAATGCTTGACCACCCTTTCAGAGAAGACATTTTTCTTATTATCCAATCTAAACCTCTCCTGGCACAACTTAAGGCTGTGTCCTCTTGCCCTATGACTTGAAGAACAGCTCTTGCTCTGGTCTCCTCCCCCCAAAGCTGCAGGGGAGGTGGGATGTTTGGGGCCATGGTGCCCAAAAGCAGCACAGAACGGGGTGGGATAAGCCCTAAAATATCCCCCAGGCAGCCAAGTCCTGAACATCCCTTTTGCCCTGGCAGAGCTCATCAAAGTTCGTTCTCTCAGAAACACCCCAGGATCCCACGCGTGTCCCTCCTGCCAGGGACACGGAGGAGGAGCAGGGGCACCTCAGCGAGGTCCTTGCAGGGCACGAGAAAACCCCTTTGATGTTGCAGTACTTGCAAGGAGAAAACTAATCCCATGTTGTGATATAAGTACCAGATGCTTCTTGGAAGAATTATACTGGGGCACAGGGTTAATGCTCCAGCTTTTCTTTAAAGTGTCCCGTGGATTATTCCCCGATTAAAAGGATTGTTCCCCCAACGCTGGAGTGTCAGCCCGGCTGTTATTGTTGTTGTTGATACACGGGGCAGGAGCAGGGACGTGGGGGGAACAGGGTGTTGGGATTTATTTGCTGCCTCAACAACCTTTTGCCCCCTCTTTGCCCGACCCCTCTTCTCCCATCTGAGCTCACCGAGGGTGTGTTGGTCACTGCTGGAGCTGCTCACCCAGGAGGGGAGGGAGAGGGAAAAGGGTGCTGAGAGCGTACGAAAATATTTTTTCCAGGTCTGATGCATCGGGCGTCCACTTCCACCTGGGAAGGAGCTCGTGCAACAGGACACACTCACAGAGGGGTGAAAAGGGCTCGGCCCCCTGTGGAAAGCTGCGCCCTGCCCAAAGCCCACAGCGTACCTGCTCAGCATACCCGCTCTGTGCCTGCAGAGGTGTTCCCCTGCCCGAGCTGCTCCCGCATCTCCTTCCTTACCCCCCATCTCCACTTGTTTTCTTGTTGTTTTCTACCGGGTTTGAGTCCCAGCCCAACCCGCATCCACCTCCCCACCGCCCGCATCCCTTCGACCCGAGCATCCTCGGAGGGGCCGGGGGCCGCTGCCGGAGCTGTGCGAGTGGGGAGCTCGTGGGGAGGGCGATGGCGATGGACTCCGGCCCCGGGCACCGCCAGCCGGGCACCTCCTCCCGCTGATCTCCGCTTAATCCACGACTATCGCCAAAGAGAAAAGGTCTCGGACTTAAAACGCTGCAGATGTTTTAAACCGGGACGGCGCCGGGCTCGGGATGGGGGGAAAACAGCATTTCCCAAAAGCAGAGAAAAAGCAGCAGCTCTGCGGAGGCGCAAACGCATCATCCCTCCCCAAAACCACCGCGAAGGGGCTGCGGGGATCCAGCCCGGCACCTCTCCGCTGTGGGGGATCAGCAGGAGAACGGCTGAGTCCGGATTTGGGAGCATCCCCGCCTTTATCTCCGTAAACGAAATCGTCCCCTCCGAGGGGGGGACAGGGGCGCTCCTCCCGCCCGGGGCCGCCCGGGGCTCGTGTCTCCCGCGGGGGGCTCTGACTTCCGCGCCCCCCGCTCCCACCTCCCCCGGCTCCTTCTCCCCGCATTTCCTCCAGCTCCGCTCCGTCCTCCCTGACAAACAGGGATTTGGTGCCCCTTGGAACGCGGTTCCTTTACAGTGGGGCTGAACCCCGCTTCTCCAGACCCGGGGCTGCGTGTCCTGCCCTCCCGGACCCCCTGAACCCGCAGCGCCGGGACTGTCCCATGGACATCGCGGGGACAGCGGCCGCGGATGCTCCGGGACGGGCCCGGGAGATGCTCCCAAAATGCCGGGAATCGCCGCTCCCGGCAGCGGCTCCACAGGGAGCTGCCCCGAGCCTGCGGGGGGAGCACCCCTGGCCCTTGCCCGTGCCTCGGTTTGCTCCTGAACCTCTCCCATGTCCATCAGCGTTATCAGCGCCCAGGGCGAGCACCGCCCCCCCATCTGCATCCCTCTGCATCTCGGTGCGGCAGCCAGCACCCCTCGAGTGTCCGGTCACCCCGAGTTTGCCACTGGCCGGCCTGCACTGACCCCCGCTCTGTCCTCCATCTCCCCCACACCTCCTTCAGGCTTTACCCCGCTTTGCTCTCCCTTCCTTTTCGGGGAGCTCGGGGGGTTTAACGCTACAAAAACATCAGCAAGGGAATGGGGAGACACGACAGAACTGCGGAAAGAAAGGGGGGAGTATCAAGGCCTGATAAAAAAGGGGAGAACCCCTCATACATCCCGGCACAGACCTTCAAAGCGAGCGGTTTCTCCTCAACTTGAGCACATAAAGGACATTTTTTTCCACATTAAGTGTCGGGAAGGCAAAACAGGGTCCATAACTGGGAAATTATAAAAGGAAGTAAATCCATCAAAGCAAATGCAATTGGGAATACAATTAAGCAGAGGGCTGGAAGGACACAAAAGGAGGGAGGATGGAGCGAGCTCTGCCGCTGAGTGACGATACGCAGGCTGCGCAGGGAAAAACATCCCGGCAAATGCCATTTTCTAGGAGGCTCTGGGCAAGGAGTAAAATCAATAGGAAGCCAGGGAGGTTTCTGAGGGGGATGATGCGGGTGCTACAGCACCTTCACCCCAAGACCTGGGGTTGTTTGGGGTTTATTTTTGAAGCAAGTGGTTTGAATTGGAGGAGAGAATCACCTTTTTGTTTTTGGTGGGAAGAGGTGATACTGGCGTCGGGGGGTGAAAGCTCGGGGCAGTGGGACAGCGCTGGGGACACGGGGTACGATCCCCGCGCCCAGCCCAGCCCAGCCCCCTCCGCAGCCGCTCAAACTCCGCGGAGAGACACAAGTGCCACCCTGGCAGCCCAAAATTCAGCGTTCTCACCCCAACGCCCCGGGCCAGGTGTTATGGAAAAGCGTGGGCTCTGCCCCCATCCCTTCTCTCCGCCGATGTGCGAATTCCCGAGAATTTCGGCTGGAAAGGAAGCGGGGATAAATTAAAACTACCCAAACTCTTAAGGCAACGCTTCCATCCCGACTTTTCCTTTATTTATTTTCTCCCCCCCGGAGGCGAGAGGCAGGAAGGGCTGGATGGACGGTACTGAGAAAAGTGAGAAGGTTTTATGCGCTGTCACTAAAAAAACCCCAACCCAAACCCGAGTTTTCTTTTGTTTGCAACATAAACTATAGCCCAGCTCTGGAAACTTACGGAAGCCGCTTCTATTCCTCTGTGCACCTATTTATGCAGCCTCTAATTAACACATATACAAGCGCGGAGCCTTCCATGACATTTATTGTTCAGACCTTTCTGAAAAACAATAGATCTCCCGTCAGAATTTCCTATTCCTTGTGCTTCAAATCATCAGCGTTTCCACTGGGGGGGAAAATGTGTCAGGATAATCAGCGATTTTCAGCAGCAGTGATTTTTTTTCGATTGGGGGTTAAAAAAAACAAAAAAGGAGGAAAACGAGCAAAGGTAGTATAAACACGCAATTATATTACAAGAATTTTTGCACAGATGAACTTAATGAGTAAAAAAAAAAGCGTAGTTAAAGGCTTTGCCCCCTCACTGAACCAGATTAACAGTGTTTGTTGCTTTTCTAACTATACAAAACTGCAGTAATGAAAAATAATCTTGACATCATTTAACTTCCTTAAGGTATCTTTCCCCCGCAGACGCTTTTAGAGCTATTAAAGAGATGAGCCGGGGTTGTATTGAACTGTTACAACGCTCGCTTTCATCAGAATTAGGCTGAATCGCTTAATATCATAATTAAGGAAAGCGCCTATTAAAAAAAAAATTCCTTAGTTCCTAGCATCAGCAAACTCCAGCATTCCCAGCACCAGGAGCTGGAGGCAGACACCGAAAATTCGCGGACACAAAAGCTTTCAAACCCCTTTAATAGGAACACGCTGGGGACCTCGGGGTTCTGCGCCTCCACCTTCCGCCGGCTCCGGTCCCGGGGGGAGGTGACACCGCGTCCGAGCCGGTCCCCCCCGTCCCGCGGGCGACACGGGGTGAAGCGACAGCGATTTTAGCTCCTTGTAGGAAATAAATGTGACACCCCGCCGCTGTCACGGGGCTCGGACAGGACCCGGGAGCAGCCCGCCCGCAGCATCCCCGGGAGCCGCGGCAGCAGCTCCGGAGGGCACCGGGGCTGCGGAGCGGGATCTGCACCACGGCTTCCCTGCTCACATCCCGCGGGTTGGTTTGGGCAGTTTTCTCCAAATCCCAAGTTTTCGTGGAGCTGTCAGGGGAGCGGGACTGCGGCGCGTGGAGTGAGCAGTGAGGAGGAACAGAGCGGATGCGGCTGCCGGGAACCCCCGCGCCCCCGGACACCTCCTTTGGGGCAAAACGTGGGGCAAGGACAGTGTTCCCACCCGCAAACTGGTGGCACAAGGTTTGCGGAGGGAGTGGAGAGCAGCAGTGAAAAACCCTTTGTGGAAAAGAAAGGAAAAGCCCAAAGTAAACAAAAAAAAAAAGAAAGAAAAAAAAAAAAGAAGAAAGAGAAAGAAACAGAAAAGGAAAAAAGAAAAAAGAAAGGATAAAAAGTGGAAGACAAAAAAAAAAGAAAAAAGAAAGAAGAAATTAAAAAAACAAAACAGAAAAAAGGAAGAAAAAGGAATAAGGAAAAGGAAAAAAGACAGGAGGGGGAAAAGGAAAAGAAAAAAAGCAGAAGACAACAACAAAAAAAGAAACAAACCCCAACCCCCAGCCCTTAGAGACACCCATATCACACCACCCAGTCCTCCCACTGTGTCCTGTAACCCAGAAGGAGATGCCCAAGGAAATAAAAGGCAAGACCCAAAATCCTCCCTCCCTCCCTCCCTGTGAACCCCCGGCCAAGGCTTGGCAGGCTCAGAGGGCGTAAAAGCCGCGAGCCAAAGGTGGCCAGGGGTGTGAAGCAGCGTGCAGGGCCCGGGGTGCTCCCCCGGCTCTGCCCCCTCCTGCCGCTCCCTCTTCTGCAAGGAAAGGCACAAGGTAGCCACGGCTGCCTGTAACCTAAGAACGGAGGGTGGCTGCAGATCATTTCTACATTAAGGGCTGCCTGAAGATGCAAACGTGCCTTTGGATGAGTTCTGCACTCTGGGGCTGCACCGAGGCACGGGTGGCCATCTCCTGCCGGGTGTCCTGTGCCTGAGCTGGGCTGTGCACACACAAAACACACACAGACACATGAAACACAAAACACACACACACAAAACACACAGACACAAAACACA
>VXAD01005761.1:173759-259401 GCA_013399195.1 Dicrurus megarhynchus
CACAGACACAAAACACACACACAACACACAGACACACACACACACACAGACACACACAAAACACACACACACACACACAACACACACACACACACTCACACACACACAAGTGCGATCCCCAGGGCTTGTGCACTCGGACAGAGCACCCAAGGTATAAAAAGAAATTTAAGCTTCTGCCCTGAAACCGATCTCCCTTCCCCCGGATCACACTTTTGATCTAATTTGTTTCTCTGTCCAAATGACTTGGCTCAGCCTTCCCCCTGAAAATTCGGTGTACAGTTGACATCAATCATGTCTCAGTCTAGGGAGGGATAAGGATAGAATATCAGAGAGGTGACCATGCATGCCACATGATTCAAATCATCTCAGCATTGATTAATTGGGTTCAATCTGAGTTTCAGAATCATAACAACTGTTGTTCCCCTTCACATAACATCAACAGGGCCTTTAAAGCAGAGTATCCATTTACTCCAAGGCATGTGATGCATTAAGACCATCATCTTCTATTAAACCTTAAAGGCTGGATGAATTTTAGACAAACTCAATTAGCTCAAGATGGCTCTGCAGTGATTAGACATTGTTGCCCCTTCCCCTTCATCAGGGATTTTTCTACCCCCTCCACTTTTTAATAGAGAGGGCAAAGTATGTTCACATGTGGAAGACGAGTGCGCTCCTTGGGCTCGTCCTGCCGCTGCTCTGGCTGTGCAGGTACCCCTTAAACGAAGGCAAATCCCCCGAAAACTTGTAAAGGAAATATCTCATAAAAGCAGGACCCCTTTTTCCACTTGGACTTTAGGAAAAACCATTTGGATACCTGGTAGCTGGGACATGAAGCTGTTACCCAGAGGAAGAAGGAGCAGATGGAAAGTGTGTTCTGATCGTGCCTCGAGCTCAGAAGAAAGGAGAGCCAGGCAGGACTCCAAGCCCTTACAAACGAAGTTATCCCTGCCCCTACACCCAGGGAGAGGCTGTGCTTGGGTTAGAGAGTTGCTCATCAATTAACTACAGCTAAAACAGGACAGAAACAGCGCCTGGGTGGACGGGGGCTGAGCAGGGTTTGAGATGGAGATGACTTCTGCAATTCAGGTTTCCATATGGGAAGAAAGATGAGCCCTATTTGTGTGTGTTTGATTCTTATCTACCAGCTGGGATCACTCATCCGGGTTGTAACTGAAATAATAATGATTAAAGAAAAGCATGCCTGCCTTGTAATGTTGCAAGCATGGGCCTCCACATCACATATATTCAGCCCCGATTGAGGGATGACCTATCACAAACTCAGCCTTGAGCAATCAGAGGAATATCATCTCTAATTACTGTTTTGCAAGCTGAAACCCTATTAAGCACTTCCCTGTTGTGCCTATTATGACTGGTTCTACACTTAAAACAAAAGCATCCTTTTTTTTTAATCGTTCCACTTTGCGTGGGAGCGAGAGGGCTCTGATTCAGCTCAGGGGTTGCCTTCTTTGTTTGTTTTTTTCTATTTACTCCCGAAGAAAAGCTCGGAGGCTCCGACTGCAGGGACTGAGGTGTCTGTTTATGAATGCTCCTTGTAACGGGGACATTAAGTTGATTTAAGAACTGTGCTTAAATCAATCCCTTAATTTAAGGCACGAGTGTTTTCAAGGAGAGAAATTCCACAGCCAGACTTTTAGGAAAGTTTAGAAACAAGTTGACTTGAAAGCTTTATCTGCACAAAGTGCCTTGCTACGAGCATGCCAGCAATGAAAATGGATGGGTAATTTTCCATATAAATCAACATATCCTGGAACAACACACATGCAACAGGAGATCCTGACGAGGCAGAGCACTGGGGGCCGTATCACCCTTTGGAGCATGTGACAGACACACCACTGGCCCAAGGACATCACCCTGAGCTGTACAGATGATTTTTGGCTCTGATTTTACCACTAGAAACAGGGCACTGGGGAATAAAACAACCCCCAAAGAAACAACATTACGTTCACTACTGGCAAGTGATGGTGGGAGACAGCAGGAAACACTCCAAAGGGACATCCAGGGGATGCTCAGCTCCGGGACCAGGATTCTGCAGTAGGGAGCTGTCATTGTGTTCACATAAATTAATCAAGTCAATTAATTAAGCAAGTCACTGCACTGACTTCAGCCAGGATACCAAATTGATTTGGTCAAGTAACACAGACTGGTGTCCCAGCACTTATCAGGCCCTCGGGTATTTTACTTTTCAGCCACTAAAGCAGAATCAGAGTTTTGCTCTCTCTGGCTTTCACATCCAAAACAAAAGACAATTCCACTCATTTCTTCCCAGGGATGAGCCAGGGGGGCAAACACTCCACAGATACCTGAAGCCATTTGAAAACGGGGGAATAAACAGATGAGTACACAAAGATGGACAAATCCTGAGCTTTGGGCAGGCAATGAGCTCAGCCAGAGCAGAAGCAGCTGAGTCTCCATCACCGAATTTGTACCAGACCTGTCGGACATCCCAAGGGGGAAACCCAGCAGAGATCCCTGCCTGGCCTCAGCCAGTGGCTCCTACTGATGTGAGCACTGCTGGAATCTGGAAAAGGTCATGAAAAAAGGAACTACTGCTAAAAACAGCCAGCCCCCAGACAAACAGACACTGACTGCCCTGTTTGCTTTCCCGCTAGACAGACCCAGAGGTGCATCCCCTCATGTCCTGAGGGGGTTGAGAAAAGAAACAGCTGAATTTGAGATCAGCTCGGATAGAATGGCTGCTGATTCCCATTTTCCATGGGCACTGACAGAGGCAGGGCTGGGGCACAGCGTTACAGACACTCTGGGGACACCAAACTGTCCCTCACCTGCAGGAGAGGCTCCACACAGGATTATATCCCCAGTCCAGCACTGGCACTGCCTGGCCTGCCAACCTTAATGAGTCTGTGATGATCACAGAGCAGCAGCCGCCCTTTCCCATGGAATCAAGTGCCTGGAGAAAGGTCTGCTCTCCCACAGAACAGGCAAGCATCTCCCTCAGCCCTCTGTGCTCCCAGCGATGGAGGCCTCAGGGGGGTAAATCCCAATCCTGAGCCTTGCTGTGCTAAAAAATCCAAACTTTCTATTTCTTTCTCCCCCACAAATTCACTTTAAATAGAGGAGAAATCTCCCAAGTGCTGACACCACGCGACGAGGTTCTTCACCTCCCTGTAACACAAACCATCCATCTGCGCGGAGTGGATTCCTTGAGGGTTGTTTATTTTCCCTCACTTCTTTTTCCTCCTTTCACATCGGCTGCCTGGCCCCTTCCTTAGGCAAAGCCTCAGCTGGGAAAGGGGAGATGGATCCATCCCTGAGAGCAGCGCCGCTGCCTCCTGATCCGTGCTGCGAGGGGAGCACAGCGGCACCTGCGCTTCTCACTTCGGGACAATTCCCGGAGCTGAGCCCCGCATTCCCCCTGGAATGATCCCCACTGTCCATCATCTCTGTAGGCTGGGAGTTCCCCCCAGCAGAAATGGGATAATTCCTCGCAGTAGACTCCTCCAAAGCGGCTGAAAGCGAGGAAACAAGAGAAGGAATGCACTGAACCAGACCTGGATTTGAACTTTTAAGTCTCCCTCTCGCTGAGCATAACTTTTCACTTTGAATTTGACTGATCCAGTAGCTACGAGCTCGGGAGAAAGAGCACAGACCTAAGGATATATCCATCCCTCTGGACTTTCTGGGAACTCCAAGCTGGTGCTGCCCCGAGCTTCTTCTGCACCTCAATTCCTTTAGCATTCACCAAGTGAGCTATTCCAGGAATGTGCAAGGATCAGACCCCAGAAGAGCAGATTGAGAAGGGGGAGGTCACAGAGAAATGCAGCATTTCCCCCAGCTCTCTAAAGCAGATTTCTTTTCCCTGCGTTCCAGCCACCTTTCCCTACGTGACCCGAGAAGTTTCCCTAACAAAAATATAGATGTAACCTTATCTAAAGTGAGTGCAGCAAATGTACTATGGATAATGCGTAATTAATAACAGAAAAATAATGTTTCCCCTGTTATTAAATCAAGGTCTCCCCTGACCTCTCACCCTCATATAAGTGCCTTTAGTTTTATGACAGCAGTGGGCAAAGTTATTGTGTGTCCATATGTGCAGGCACATCCTAGCTGGCAAGGGGCTCACCCAGCTATTGCCGGAGTTACTTCACGATTTTCCTTTTTGTTTTGCTTTTTCTTTTTACTTTTAAGGTTAAAAAAAGAATTGCCTGCAGTAGTTTAAAGGCTGCCTGGCCGGGGAATGAACTCAATCAGTGCATGAAACTAATCTGGTCCCACCGAGGAAAGCTGCAGCCCCAGTCCCAGGGTAACAGTATCTATTTACACACTTGCATCGCTTCTGGGCTCCCTGATGCACTTCCAGCCTCAGATGGATGCTTGAGGAACGCATCAATATTTTCATCCATCTGCAGCATGCAAAGAGAAAACAAAGAGCAGGCGAATTCCCTGGAAGGGCTCAGCATTTTTTTGGCTGTATTGCAGTAAAACCTTCCCTGCTTACAGGGCCGCGCTTCTCCCCTGGCTGCTTTTCTGCTTTAATACTTGCAGAGGCTCAGCCCCCAGCCATCCCCGCTGACAAAAATCTGTGCATACACTGGCAAAATTAACAAGTTTGGGCCTGAAAGCCTATCAAGACCTTAAAGAAATTAATAAATAGGAGGCCAGGCTGGTTTTGTGGGCTGCCCCCTGCCCAGCGCGCTGCCTGTCGGGAACGCTGTCTCACGGCAGAGGTCAGCGGGCTCCTCTGACCTAGGGGCTTCCCTCCTGATTCACTGCGTTTGATGCACGGCTCTTCCAGGAGCCAGCCCAGCAGAACCCCCGGGTTAATGGAAGCCACACCAGCTCCTAATCCAGTAGCTCTGAATTCTCCTGGTTGTGTTGGACGGGCCCTGAGCGAGAGCCCCGTGTGCCAGGGTCAGGGAGCTCTTGTGAGCACCAGCAGCAGGGATGTGAATCCCGGGCCACGCGTTTGCCACCGGTTCCTCGTCCTTCCAAGCACCTGGGACCTGCTGCTCCCTAAGGACCGAGAGAGGGAAGGGACACAACCACGGCCCTGTCACCACAAAACCACTTGGGTACAATTCCTTCTGTTCCTGAGCTTATTTCATTGTCTAATTCAAGGCAACTCATTTCAAGGCTCAGCCCAGAGCTGTGCCTCTCCCCCAAACAGTTTTTTCTTTGCCATGCTCTGAAATGCTAAAAGATGTGGAAAGACTGGATTTCTTCAACGATTTCAGCTTTAAGGAGGTGGAAAACCCTTTGCCTCAAACACACAGACGTGATCTCGGGATTTATCCATTCAGCCTCTCTGGTGTGAAGGCAGAAATCTGTGCAGAGAGAAATGTGTCCTTTAAACAAGCACCACACACGAGTGCTGTGATGGAAACACTCCTGTAAAGGCAGGGATTTCCTCCATCCTCCTCCCTACAGCATCCTGCCACCCCTTTTCCACCTCTGCCTGCAAAAGGCTCAGCGTGGGCCCCGAGGTTTGGAGAGCAGGAGGGCACAGGATGCTCCCTCCACCTTCCAGATCCATCGTTTGCTCTGGTTTAATCATTCCATCTGGATCCTGCCATGTTCCTCGGACACATCAGGCTACAAAAACCCTGCCCTGCATTTCCCTGGTGTTCTCCCTTCCCGAAAAACACGAGTTGAGGGTGTAGCACTTCCTGGAGAGTCCAACAAAGACTGTCCCAACCCTAAAACCTGCTCCTGGGCCAGGGGACATGCATCTTTTGACTGATAAGGGCCCTTGTGGGCATCCCATTTGAAGGGGAGCTTTTCCCAAAGGATGCAAGGTGTGAGGGGACCTGAAATATTCCTTGCTTGCCCTGCATTCCCAGGAGAACACAGCTATTTTAGGAGAGAGGGGAGCCTCCAAAGCCAAGGAGCGCTGGCAGCAGCCCAGCAAGAGTCCTGCTGCCTTCCAGAAGCAAACTGGTTTTGTACTGGTCAGGATAAGATCCCACTTGGGGAGGTCAAAATGGGATTAAGGAGTCAAACAGAGCAAGGTAGGTGATGGGAAGAGTTAATCCCATCAACTTCCCCACTGCTCTGTGTTTAAATCCCTCTTCACCTGGCTGTGGGATGCACCCACGCACGCTCCCTTCTCACCAAACCCTACCTGTGTATTTTATTTTATAAATACACATTTATATAAAACACACCTATTATCTTTGCAAAGAATATCTTCCACAAAATACATTTACTGCTTTCATATCTCCTCGGTGCCCACACAGCACGCGGCCATGAACGGCTGCAGCTGCGCTGGAAAAGGCACTCTCTGTCTTCAAAGTCACCACCAGGTCCCATAAATCTTAAAAATATTTCATGGATCACCAAAACAACCCCCCCCACACGCACAATGAGCTGCTTTCCAAGCACACAAATACTTTCAAGCTCAACAAAATGTTTCGTTTCAGTCGGGGCAAGTTCTTTCATCTGGGTTTGGAGCCGCTGTTCAATTATTTCTCTACGGATTCTCCCCTGAAATGAGTTCAAAAATGAAATAAAAAAGAGTTTGTTCAGTCTGAAAACATCCAAATAATGCATTTTGCAAGGAAACTCCCTATTCCCTTTTTTTTCTGAGGGGGAAAGAGGTGTTGTCTGTTTTTATTACATAAAATTTTCTCATCAGCACATTTTATGAGGGAGAAACCTGGTTCCATCAAACAGCATTTTCTGATGAAAATCCCAATTCTGTTTCCTTTCTTCTCTCTGCAGAGCTCAGTCCCTGAGACTGAGCATCCCTCCACAACTCCCAAAAACCCCTCGCTGACAACTATGCACTAACCCAGCCAACTCCAGTTTAGAAACAAATCTGCTGTTTACTGATAAATATTTATTCAGATATTTACCAAGAAAACATGAAAGGCAAACCCAACATCTGGATTTCTAGTACTGCTTGCTGGGGAATATCACTGGCAGGAGAGGGCAGCTTCGAGATCACTCCCAAATTTCCTTGTAAAAATCAGCTTCCCCCCTTCAAATCCAAGGGGAAATTCTGATTTACTCTGGAGGCCAGGGCAGTTCTGTGGGCTGAGCGTCGCAGTCCTGCTCAGCTGCTCTGCAAAACATTCTGTGGTTATGGCTCAGGAAAGCAAAAGAATGAACTCCCCTTCCCCTGGGGAAAACCCAGCGTGGGGGTGATGGGGGCACCTCCTCCCGGGGCAGGGGACCCCTACCAGGACATCCATATGGGACCTGCAGCCGTTTCCATTTACAAAAATGTCCTTTTTTCCCCTTGACTTTAGGTGAGCCTCTTATTTCTGATTTATGGCACTAGCGAGAGCTCAGGGTTAGTCTGTGAGATGCTGTGCTGCACTTCTTCCTTTACTGGTATTCCAGTAAAAATGATGGAGCTAAAGAGAGCTTTGCTGCAGCTCCCTGTATCAGATGAAGCCGTGGTTTCGTGTGGATGGAGGAAATCAGCCGCAGCAGCAGAGCTCCAAAAAATATAACAAACATACAAATACAAACAATACAAATAGGAAAAGCATAAAAGGACAAAATGCTCATGAACCCACTGCAGAAATGCTCCTGAGCAACCAAGCCTGACAGTTGTAAATCTCAAGCCCACAAACTTTCATCCCTATACTTAGATTTAACTTTGCTTTCCCTGAAGTAGTAAATAGCTCCTGGTCTGAGCTGAAGCCTGACAATTCCCAAGAGTCTGAATAGGCTGAAAATTAAGGATTTTAGCTTGGGTCCTGCATTTCCAAACAACAAACTGGAATTCCGTCTTGACTATAAACCAGCATTTATCTTCCTGTACAACATACAAAAAATCAGATGAATAGACCTGGAAGAAACAAAGCCACTGCTCCCCAAAATAACAGGAGTAAGCAAGTATCCCAGTCAAAAATGACACACTTTTGTGCAAGAAAGGGGGTTTTGTTTGTTTATTTGCAACCAGCTCTGAAATTCTGCAAAGCCCAAGGAACGGCCCTGAACAGGAGTGAGAACAATCGCCTTGGGGTTTCTTCAGGACGTTGGGGGGTACAGGAAAAGAGAAAAGAAAGACAAATGATGAGGTGGCACCTGAAAAGCCGCTCAGCTGTCGGCACAGAGGAATGTCAATATGTTTTGCTTACTTTCACCATGGATTTCAGGAAGCCGGGAAGGCTGCTCAGAAAATGGCTCCCCAGCCTGAGCTGCGACGCAGCTCCAATAATAGACAGCGTAGGCAGATGCTTCATCATCTTCAAACCACGCTCTGCTGTGCCAGCTCTAAAGCTCTTGGCCCGCAGCAGGACACAGTTAAGCTCCTGTTTAGCTGAAGAGCTGCAACAGGGCTCGAAGGGAGTTGTCCCAGAGCCGGGCCCTGGGAGCGCCGGGATTCCGGCACTTCGGGGCTGAGGCAGCTTGGAAACCTTCCCTGGAAGGAGGGCTGTTAAACTACAAACACCTCACAGGTCTTGGGAACCACTTCTCCTGTTTCCTGACTACTGTTTGAACCTTAAAATGCACACCTAGACCAGCTCTACACTGGTGTTCCCACCTCCAGCACAGCATCCTTTCACTCCAAGGTGAAAATGAGGGGACATCTTTTGGGATGGGATCCTCAGAGATCCTTTCATGCTCCCAGTGAGGTTTACAGCCTGATGCTCACCATCAACCTCCTGATTCCTGCTGGAGCTGACAGAAGAGCTTGGTGGGGTCTGAAATCCTCGTCCTTCCAAGGGGACGTGAATCCCTGGACGCCAAGGAATGGTTGTAAGACATCCATGGCAATGCCCAGCTCCACTCCTGTGAGCAAAATTTTAACTCCTCCATCTGTCTGCCAGTGCCACAGCGTGTAGGTGAATAAATAAATTCATTTGGGATGCTTCTCTTTTGGTCCAACCCAAAGTGATCATCAGAGCTGGATAACCAGGGGCTCAAATCAAGCTACTGCCTCATTAATTGCACACACGAGTACATAAAGCAAACAAAGTTTTGTTTAAACCTCTGTGAAAGATGTTTAAATGAACAGGTTTTACCTTTTCTTTGCCCTAGGATGGGAATACCCCCCTGGCTGGTTAATGCACAGCAGCTCAGCCCTGCTAACTTGATCATGGGCCTGACCCTGGCTCAGAGGCTGTTCTACAACAAATAAAATGCTGCAGTAAGTCTCATGTGCAGGGAAGAGCTGCAGCCAAAGGGCTCCCACCCTGCCCTGGCACCCAGCTCTGGGCAGGACAGATTCCCTTGATGCTCTTTTTGGGGAGGCTTTTGCTGACTTCTGAATTACACCAGCACAGGCAAGGAGACCTGACCTCTGCACTGGCCACCTCCAGCTCTGCAGGAGCGCAGGGCTCACCATCACTCTGAGCATCAGCTAAGCCAGAGCTGAGCAGCTCAACCACCACTTTTCCCTCCAGTCCCTAACCAGACTAACTGAGTTCTGTATTTTCAACAGGAAGGATCTGTTCCAGCATCCAGAACGGTGCCAAGCATTTCAAAAAGGTGAAAAATATGTGCAAAAAACCACTCATAAATACCTCTGCTCGACTCAGGGCAAGCCAAGCAGACAGAAGCGTGACATTCGTGTAGCAAAATATTCTGGGAAACAATTAATGCGGGATCCAGATCAAGAAAAACACTCTCCCTAAGTCATACAAGGGGAAGAGCAGATGGCAGGCAGCTCTCCTCCCTGGTGGCACTTGTCCACTGTGCTCTCCCAAGTCCTGGGCCGCCCCGAGCTCACCTGAACGGGTGCCAGGGGCTGGCAGGGAGCGTTGGACACCGGGAAGAGCCAGGAGCCACGGCCAGGCCGGCCCTCTCTTCTTCAGCTGTGCAATAACTCGGGGAAAGGGTGCAAAAATAATGACCTGGCTGGGGCTGGAGGAGGAAGGTTCAAAAGTTCAGCCTGGAAGCGGAGAGCCAGGGTTTCTGCAGGGAGAGTGGCCACGATCGAGGGGAAGGGCAGGGGGAAAAACCTTCTTTTGCAGGAAGTGCTGTTGGGGATGCTGGCAGAAAGGTCTGTCCCCGTGTTACTGAGCTTCATCCACAGGGCCGGGATTTGGGAGTGAGGGTACAGCCTGGCTCCCAGCTCAGGAGTGGGAGCTCTGTCTTGTGGGGAGCGTAGGAAAAGGTGAGGTTTTCTGCTGGGCTGCTCCAGGCAGCTTTTGCAGAAGCACCACTGGTGCAAAGGGATTTTGGGATGCAGAAAGCAGCCCCTGCCCTGCAGCACTACCAGTGTGAAGGAAGAGCAGCGCTGCTTCTGGGAAGGGCAGATCAAACCACCAGGATAATCTCCCTGATGGCAAAGCCAGCACCCAGCCCTCGGTGTGGGTCAGGCCCCTCACTTTGGAGAAGAGATCCAGATAATCTCATCCCATTCCAAGCAGAGTAGCTCCATCAATCCGTGAAACCAAGTGCAGCCTTAAATCCCCCTTCTTGGCATGGGGGGATTTTCCCACCCTGGATAATGCATGGAGCATGCAGAGCAGGCAGATGCCATTACCTTTGCTGCCTGTGATTATCCCACCACAACCCCCTGGGTGCTGCACTGGGAGCAGCTCCAGCCCCAAAAGCTCTTTCAGTGTCAGTGGGATTTGTGAATGCGTGGGGTCCCTGTCCCTGGAGGAGCAGGAAATGCTCAAGTGCTCGGTGCCATCCTAACCCTGGGCGGGTCTCAGACAGATTTCCCCCATGCCACAGGTTTGCATTTTTGGATGCTGTGCACCAGCAGCACTCTCACCACCCTCAGCCCTTCCACCAGAGAGGCAATTTCAAATGTGTGGTAGAAGAAACAAAAAGTGCCCAGAAAAGCTTGGAACTCCCCCAGCAGGGATGGGAAGGGCACCCCCCTGATAGGGCAATCCAGCCCAAACCGCTGCTGCCGCGCTCTCCCCTCCTCCCTTCGGCCTCCCCAGTAGTGTTTGAGATTTCTGCAGATTTATTCATCGAGATTTTGCCTTCCACGAGAACCTCTAACAGGATTAGGTGGCCCCACTGCTAATTCCAAATCGTTTGCCTTCCTCTTGGAAAGAGGATTGCCTAGCTCACCCTGGGTTCCTCCCTTTCCCTGGACTTCCCAAGCAGGGACAACGCTTGCAGGGGAAATGGAAAAACCAAGCGTCATCGGCGAGATTTGGAGGAAACGAGGGTTTCACCTCTTTGGAACAAGTTGAAACCAACCCCTGTTGGCCTCTACCCCTCCAGAGGCTTCTCCACCACGCAGCCATGGGAGGCAAGCACAGACTGAGCAAAGGCTCCTCTCGCGAGCGCCCCGGCTCCCGTCGAACCCGGCGCCTTCCCTGCGGTGCAAGCGCTCGGCAGAGAGCAATTCCAGGCCCAACAAGACGTTACATGCAACGAGGACGAGGTGTTTGATGAATCATTTTCAGAAAAGGGGATTTTTTCTTAATAATAACAAGAATTTACATCCCGCTGCAACACCTACAAGACAAACAAACAGAGCGAAGTATCCGTGAGCTCGGCACGCTACCTGCCTCCTATAAATACTGCTTGGGAGGTGAGAACCCCTCTCATTTAGAGCCTTGCTAAGATTCTGGCTGTAATTAATTAGCAGGTGTCTTTAAGAAACACCATCTCCCAAAGTTAATAAGGCTGATGTTTTATTTATGGTCTGTCCTGAAGAGCTGTGGTTAAAGTTAATAAAAGGCAAGCGTGGAAATGCGGGTATTTTGCTCATTTAGAGTAAAATATGTCCCATGACTGGTGCATATTCCTGTTACTTTTGGGAAGTGTGAGGTCTGAAAACAGTAGGGAAAATTCCTGGAACACGTTTTGGTACAGGTCAGCTGTCCCTACCAGCCCACCACCACGGGAGCTGCAAACAAGAGGCATTGTTGCAGTTTTGGAGCATCAGTGACCTCATTTCTGATTTAACCAGGGCGACTGAGTCACAAACCGCCAGTGGAGGGGGAGAAAGGCTCCAAAATCCAGCACTGCCCATCCACGTCTAACTCACCTTATACAGAAAAAGGCACTGAGGGTGGGGAAGCACCAGTGCTTCTGCCATTCACCCTGAGTCATCTTTTACACCGCTCTCCCAATCCTTATCAAGTAGAAAATCACTTGAAGAAGTAGCACTGGGGAAGGTGGAATAAAAACTGACTTGTGCTGTGCTCCTCATTCTCAGGTGATGCCTCACATCACCACTGAGAAAACCATGAAAAAACTAAAAAAAACCAGAATTCAAAGAAAAAATCACTCTGAACTCTCAAGCTTCTTTCTCAGCTGCTCAGCATTTCTACAGTGGGGTACATCTGTTCCCATCTCCCTGGAAGAGGGCGGGGGGGAATAATTGGGATATCTCCTCAGCAAGAAGATAAAATCCCGACGGAAGTGCCCGGAGCCGTGGAAAGGGGCTTCCCCCGCCGCAGGCTGTGCTGACCAGCCCTGCCCAGCCGAGATGCTCTCACCCTCCAGCGCCTTTCAAACCTCTCCAAGTTCCAGCCAGCCTGCCAGATTTACGATGTGTTTCACTTTTTGAACATCCTTGGATCAGGCTGGGGTGATGAAAGCCTGATAGCTCTGGAGATGGCTTTTTGTGCAGAGTATATAAAAAATATTGTCCCCCCCATATACACACACGCAATCCTCTTCTCCCTTCCCTTAAATGTCTCCTTACTGAAAGCTCCAGCCAAGCCCATCCATGCCAAGAACCTTCCCACACTCCACTCCAGCCTCTGCTTCACTAGAAATTAATTCAGAGACATAGCACCAGAGACCACAGCCTTCGCTGAGTCTTAATAAGACCACAAGGAATAGGAAAGGAAAAAAAAAAGGAAATAAAAGGAGGAAAAAAAAAAAAAAAGAAACATTGCAGCAGTTCTTGTAACTGAATCTGCTGGAGCTGTAAGTGTGGTAAATGCATGTTCCTGCACTATTTGGACTCCTCTGCTCTGCCTTTAGCAGCTGCTGTAATAGACTTCCCAGAAGGTATTGGATTCACAGAAGTGTTACTAGAAACCCTAACAGAAACCCATGGAAACGATGTCTCAACGCAACCAATCAGGGAGATAATCCCTGCTACGATAAAGAGAAATTGAAACTCAGTTTCCTTGGCTGAGAGAGAAAATCAAAATTGCCCTCTGCATTTCAGGGAGGGGGAGGAAGAAAAGAAAGGGGGGGCTGAGATCTAATTACGAGTGTCTTGAAATTCCTTCTGCGTCAAGTTTCCTTAAAGAGCTGCCAAAAGAGCGAACCCTGGGCGATGGCGCTGGAGGTGCCGCGCTCGGCTCGGCTCGGCCGGAGCGCACGCGGCTCTGCCCCGCGATGACAAAACCTTTAATTACGAGTGGCCCGATATCTTCCACATTTGGAAACTGGATTCCTGACACGCATAATGTACCCCATGCTGACACGACTATTTGGCAAAAGCCGAGCCTGTGATCTCACATTAATTGCTACACAAATATACTTATTGTGGGCATGGGTTTTATATGGCTGAAGCCTCCATTTGCACATGTTCACAATAAAAACACTCCCCCCCCGCCCCCAAATAACGATTAACTTTTTTGGGGGGGTTTTTTTTTGAGAGAGTTTTTTTTTTTGAGATGCAGTTTAATGGCATGAGAACTGTCTGTCGGCTTCCATTACCCCTTTGTTCTCATCGTGTCTCGCTTTATATGTATTTTTATAAGCCTTTTAAAAGCAAGTCTCCCTGTTCTTAATTCTTCCTTCTCTTTACTTTTGTTTTTATTGTAGAGCATCAATAGAAACAGAAAGATTTTGCTGGATTAGAGACGCGGCTGTCACTTGAAAGCAAGTCCCCTGATAGAGATCTTATAAGATCTCCCAGTTTCTTCCATCTAAGGCTTTTTGTGGGGAGACAGGAGGATGGCGACACATTTCCCCTTAAATCAGTGGCTGGAGGTGCAAGATATCCATCAGCTCGTGGGACTCACCCTTTCTCCTACCCAGCCCAGCCGAATGCGCTCGAGCATCCGCAGGGATTGCTCCCGGCTGACATCATGGGATGGGCCTCTAAAGTCACAGCTCCTGGGATCTCGTGCACAAGAACAAAGGATGCCAGGGTGGGGTTCACAGGGCTTCCCTTTGCGCCTCATCACAGACACACCTGAGATCTTCACCTGCTCTCCACTGCAGATCCCACAGAGGGAAACCAGGCTTTACCCTTGGGTCTTACGGCCTTTGCCAAGCAAAGCAGCACCAAAACACCAAAATTCCCCCTTCTCCAGCTACCCCACAGCACGGGGTACCCGGGCCGTGAACCACTGATTCTGGCTCTGCTGCTAATCCTCCCAGTGACCCTGAGCCTCTGACCGAGCCCCGTGAGCTCTCCCGACCCAGAGGCAAAGCAGCAGCTGAACAAAGCCCAGAACCCCCACGAGGCTGGGGAAAATCCGAGAGCGCAGCACGTTTGGAGATCCAAAGCTGAAGAAGCTGTTCAAGGCTCAGAGCTATCATTCCCATCACCCTGCTCAGGAGAGGAAGGCTCCAAAGCCCCTGCAGAGCGCCGAAGGGGCTGCCAGCAGGTGGAAGTCCCCACATTCCCTGCTTCCCAAAAAAAAGCTTTGCAGCACACCAATGGCTGCGCATTTTTTTTTTTCTTTCTCAGTACAAAGAAACTGTTTATTTAGAGAGATCAAGGAACCAAAAACACAGGGAAATGGTTTTTCTGCTGGGAAGGCAGCAAAGCATGCCCGGCCTCGCCGGCGTGTTGCTACAGCGCTGCCTGAATGCAGCGAGCTGGATGCAGCCTCCCTCCTGCTTCCACAGCCACAAAGGGCTTGTCCAAGAGCCATCGGCTCTTGCAAACAATGACCAATTTGTTCCCTGGGGTGGCATTTCCTTGTGATTCATCCCGCTGTGCTGCAGGCTGGGATGCAGTCCCAGGAGGACGCACTCACGTGCTGGACTCAGCGCTGCAGCGAGAGTTTCCATGACCATCAAGGCTTTTTTTTCCTCTTCCAAGTGTTGCTCAGCCCCGTGTGGGTGCCAGGGCAGTTTTCCCACAAGTTGGATCTGCTTTTTGATGGTGAACTTGCTGTTACAACCCTCAGAATCTGCAGAGTCACCTTTGTAACGGCCTCTTGGAGTAGAAATTGAAAAAAGAGCAGTGAGGAGGGGAAAAAAATTAAAACCCCTTCATTTCAGCGAGGCCGAAGTGTCTCCCTTGAACAACAGGATGTCTTCTGTAAACACCAGGCTACCACAGCTGTCAGAGATCTGAAGTGCTGCATTAAAATGTTTCATTTTATCATTGCTGAGACAGAGTGAGAAAGCTGAAGGGATCATTTCAGCCTTTCCTCTCCCCCTCGCACTGCCAAAAACCTACCGAGAAGGGTGAAGCCTTGTTACTTTAATGGAAGTTCATCTTCCAAAGGGCAAGTATGCCTCTAAAAAGGTTGCAGGCACTTCTCCCCCACACACATCTACAGGGCTGCCAAGTCATAATTTTAACAGCAAATCTTTTTATTTGCCTCTTTTTTTGTCTTAAATCCCAACCACTTGGGATTCACGCAGTGCATGGGAAGCAGCTTTCCTGACGGGAGCGAGTTTCACACATGGTGGTTGTGTGTGGTTCCAGCTCTTCTTTGCCAAGGAGTGGCCCAGGCACTGGCACACAGGCAAGGAGAGCAAGATGAAGTATTTCTGGGTGCCCTGATTGCTCGGGATCCAATCAGGGCTGATGGCTGGGCTTGGCCATCGCACACATCCACAGCTCCGATACCATCGGCAGCCTGGGACCTCACACCTCATCCGCAGCATCCACGGCCCTTTGGTGCAGTGGGAGGCTTCCAAACCTTGAATTATTTTTCACAAGTCACTTATCACGGAGACACATTCATCTCCAGGAGCTGGACCCAACCCAGCCCCGCTGGCTGGAAGTTCAACTGAGGGCACACGCGTTCACTATTTTATTTTTTTTTTTTTTATTTGGACCGTGCAATTTTGGGGTTGCAGAGCCAGACATTAAGCTGGCTGATAGTCTAGTCCTGTGAAGCATTCTGAGTTGGCAAAGTTTTACTACTGATTTATGTGGCACAACAGCTCAGGGCCTGGGATGCATCCATAACATTCGTTCCATCTGTCGTCAATGCAGATTCTGTTCTCCATCACTCATGCTGGCAGGGCTTGATCTGCTCTGGGTGAGGGGGGAGGAAAGGGGATGAGAGAAGAGGAAGTTGAAGTCTCCCATTGGTGTCAATGGCTTCACAGGAGGCCTCGAGTTCTTCAGCTGCCTCTAAGCATTGTTGCTGGAGCGATAATCTTTGGCAGCCCGTTTGGGAGGGAAGGGAATGAGCGGCCGCACTGATTTTCAGGAGGATTTCGGAATCACCGTTCACCAACAGTCTCATTTCAGGCCCACACATGCTTGCACTAATAAAGGATAAAGGTCCAAGAAACCATTTAGCCCTCTTGGTCTCCTACCCTTGTTCCTTGCAGGCAGATGTCCTCTCTGATCAATCCACACACAACACCGACTCCTCTCAGAGCGGTTCAAACCCCGCTAAACTGTGAGTTATCTTCCAAGACTATGAGCAAGTCAGTCCAAGAAGCAAAGGGAACGTTTATCTTGGGCACAACAAAAGCCTCCAATCAGCCCTGGAGATCTCTGGCATGCCTGGGGCTTGGCTGAGGCTGACAGGGCTGGGAGCTCCATCCCCAGAGCAAGTGGTGAGCACCGCGCTGGGATTCACACCGAGCTGAGAGGCCTCTGGTGCACAGAGACAGCCGAGGCATGAGCCAGGCTGCAAGCCAGGATGCTCTTCTCTCCTCTTCCCCGTTCCCAAGGTTGGGAGGGGTGGGGATAGTCCCCCCCATGCACAACCCATGTCCGAGGCTTTGCTGAAACGCTGATGATGCGATTCACCCCGGAATTTTACCTTCTGGTTCCTCGCCGTTCCAACGCCTCCGACATCTACAAAAAGCTGGAATTTCCTGCCGGCTCAGTGGTGCAATTTCAAATGCTTTTTGGTTTTCGACTGCGCTCTTTAATCTCCAGCCAGCTGGGCCCGTGCGTTAGCGTGAAGGCTGAAAGCCTCAGAGCTCTGGGCAGTCAGTTTTCCAAGGATCTCACCTGTGGCTGGAACGGCTCGCTGCAGCTCTGCGTCCAATTAAAAAGAAGCGCACATGCAAGAGCCATGTGTCTGAGGCGCCGTGTCCCCACCGCTGTGCAGAGCCCTGGGCCAGCTCCAGGGCTCCCTTTCAGAGAGGGAGAGCTGCAGGTTTAGCTCCTGGTGCCAAGGAGGGCAAGGAGCGATTTGCAGCAGAGAGCTGCGGGGGCTGGCAGGTGCGGCGCGGCACGGAGCCACGAGGGCCTCCCCGGCCCCTGCACCCGGGAAGGATGGAAATGCAACCTGCCTGCCTCTTTGGGAGGATACCTTAAAGGGAATGCACGCTTTCTCAAGGGCTGTCCCATTAGACAAATGGATTTGATTCCCCTATTTCCCGTGAGAACGGTGAACAAAGATCCCCTTGCAGACTCTCCTGCGCTGTTCACAGCCTGCACCATCATGGGAGTCTGGCAGAGAAGAGCCCACTGGCCACAGCAGAAGGAGCAGCCCCTCATTTACACAAAGGCTGGGGTAAGAACTTTGACAGCTCCAGACTGTGGGGACCAGATCATCAGCTGATGCAGGGTAACATAATTATTGAGAAATAAATAAATTGGTACCAGTCCACATCATCCATGGATGTGCTCAAGGAGCAGAGACAACTACGACCAACATATGCAGTTGATGGAGCCACAGCAGAAGTATTTGAGAACTGGTCTTATGTGATAAACCAAAAAAAGTGCGTGGCAGAGAAGAGAGGGAGGTAAGAAGGAGCCCTGTCCCCCTGCTGACTCTACGATTTAAGAAAAAAATCGGTTTATTCAAAGAGATCTGACAAAGGCTACAGCAAAATGGATGAGGAGCTGAATATGTAGAAGGCAAAACCATCACTGAAAATAAATTCAATTACTTGGTTTTGCTTAGAGAAGCAACAAAGTTTCTGACATGTTTGTTATTCAGTCATTAGAGCTGAAAGATGTCTCAATAATGTTGTAGTTACATTTTTAACATCCACTCTCCTCCAAGCAGTTTGCATATTTTCCACTACGTTAGCTGATCAAGCCATTAGTTACAGTTACTTAAAAATAAATGAGCTCTATATTTTCCTTCCTCCACACTCCTCATCATGAAGCTCAACAGCAGGGGAGCGGGGACAGGCAAGGGAACCATTTGGTCTGTGATGAAACAACCCGACAATGATGGGAAATGCTCAAGTTTGAGCGTGGAAGGCGAGGACGAGTAAGAAGAAAAAGCAGAAGCATCTCTTGTCAAGCAAGGAACTGATAAGGGCCTGAACAGCAGCAAAACAGGCAAAATGAAAACCATATTTGCAAAAGAAACTGCAGTTGGGAGGTTAACGGCATCCAACTCAATCCAGCGAGAGCAGAGGCAGGGGGGAATTTCGGTGAGTGTGCTGATGTGCACTCACTTGCCAAAAGGAGTTTTGACTCGAGCTGTTCTTTCTGCTCTTTACCCTAATCCTCCCTCCTCCCCATGAAAAAAGTACTGTCGTCAGTCAATTTTCATGAAAAGGTTCCTGTTTTTACCCATTACAGAAAAACAGGTAATTTTAATTCTTCTATCCCCTCTTTCTCAATATCCAGCCATAAAAAAACCCCAAAGCAAAACCGACAGTTTGTGTTTTGACCGTTGAAAAGCAGAATCTGCAAGCAATTTTGCTCTGTTAATTATGCTTAAAATAAAAACAAAAAAAAAGAAAGCAGAAGATGAAGATATTTTCTGCCGTGCAGAAAATAAAGGCGGCACATTTTCCCAACTCTCTGTGAACTGGAGGAAAAAACCATGATGGGTAGAGGAAAACCGGAGCACGCCAGGAAAAATAACAAGTACGTTGCACTAATAGGTCATTGGGCAATTCTAACTCAATCCAGACTTCACTGCTGGACAGAGATTTATCCAATATATTGACTATTGGGTCATAAGAACGGCCCTTCACACCCAGCACAGAGCAAGTCTCCAAGTGCTGCCCTCTCCATATGGGCATGTCCTACTGAGATCCAGTCAGCTCAGCTGAGCTGCTCTCACTGGGAGCTTTATCAGAAAAATAAATTAAAACCCCCCTTATTGCAATAAATAACCTTAATGTTGGCCTCCCCAAGCGTTCCTATGCAATAATCTGTGGGGTTTGGCAACAGATCCCCACACTACAGAACAAACCACCTCTGTCCAGGTGATGTTCTCAGCTCCCACTGCACCACCAGCGACCACAGAGCAGCACCAGCTCCTCTGTCCTGCCACAGCAGCAGGGAACCACAGGCTCCTCCATCAAATCATTGAACTGCTTCTGTGAAGAAATCAGGATGAATTCAAAAACCAGTCAGAGCTGCTAAAAAAACCCCCAACCCTGCAGACCAGTGGTGGTCCAAACTACGGCTTGGCTGTCACTGCTTTATGGGTTTCTCCCCAGTTTTGGAGCACAGGCTGCTGCCACATGTTGTTCAACAGCTGGGGCTTTCCAAATTGTCTGACAGTGGAAGATGGCACAACTTCCAGCACGAGCTCTGGAGAACCAGGTCCTAACCATGCTGTGCTGCAAACCCTTTTAGAATGTTTGAGGGTGCTTACAGCTACTATTTTAGAAATGTCCTTAACTGCAGAGGGAGATCTTGCTGTTTATGAGAGTATTCCCCCTCAAAAAGTCTGTTCTGCTCAAGAGCAATCCAGCTCTGTCCTCTGCTTCCAGAGCAAATAAAACCCAGGTTCCCACAGGTCCTCTAACCCAGAGGGATGGGGAAGATTCCCAACACCCGCACGTCAGACACTTCCTTCAGCTACATCCCAGCACAAACACAGTCACCGAGCTTCCAGGATGCTCAGGGCAGGCTGTCCAACCCTGGGAAACAGCTGGCAGTCCAAAGTGCCACGCTGGGTCCTGACCAAGTGTCCCAATTCCCAAGGGACAGCTTGGGGGTCAGCCCGGCTCAGGCAGCGTGCACCAGTCCCACGCGTGCGTCCTTCACCTCAACCACACCCTCGATGCTGGGGTGTGAGAATGCTCCATCCCCTCCGGCTACAGGGGAATTCCCAAGCAGATGGTTAAACTGGATTTCCAGCTTCTCTGGAGCAGCAGAATGGGGGTAACTCATCCGGGTGGAGGTAGGGAGCCGGCTCACGTTGCCCAGTGCTTCGTGCCCTGAGCAAGTCACAGGTCTATCGGTCACCAGAGTTTCATTAACTGCAGGTGAGGTCACACCTTGGCACCTGCAGAGCACCTGGAGACCTTCACACGAGCCCGGTAATTATGCAGAAATTCTGTATAAATAATGAGCCATGCTGGGGAAACGCAGCACGCTTCACTGCGGGAGTCACAGGCACCTTCTAGGAACGGGAGATTTGAACTTCACTAAAATCCCTGGACAAGTGGGTCCCTCGTTTTCTTGGACCTTCTGAAGGTGCCAGGTGTGTTAGCACCAACCTGTGAGCTCTGGTGCCTCTGGAGTTTGACAGCTCCCACGAGGCAGCAGCAGCAGGCAGCAGACTGAATGTCACAGGCTTAAAACAAAGGCCTGTAAGTCAACAAAGTTCAACAAAATAAAGTTGCTTGTTTTTTGCTGTCACTCACAGGCTGCTGCAGCGTTGACTCTGAAGGGTGGGAGAAAGGCAGCGGAACACAGAGTACATGAACAGAGAGAATGAGACATCAAGAGAAGACCGCAGCGGTGGACACAGCCCAGCCCTTGCTGACAGGTGTGGAAAGAAAGTCAGGGATTTATTTGGGAATATACCCTGGAGCAGTGGTGCCAGCCAAGGGAAGGTAATCTAGGGCCCTCCTGCCCCAGCCCTGGAAATCCTCTCCTCATATGCAGGTCTCCAGCAGCTGCTCCTTCCCATGGTGGGAGGAAAGGTAAGAGACAAAAATAAACCAAAACCCCACAACATCGACAAATCTGTCTGCTTCAGCTCAGACCCTCCCGCTGGAGCTCAGTAACCCCTGGAAAAAGCCCTTCCTCCCTAGGCTGCAGCCATCGGCAAAACTTGATCAACTTTATGTAGTAAGAGCCCAGGCCAGAGAACCAGACAACCTGTCCTGCTGTGCATTATGCCACTGCTCTCAGTACGCAGGCCTGGACCCAGTTCCCCCTTCTCTTCCCCCTTCCATCCCAAAATCCAGAACAGGAGATTAGATTTATCTCTTTGAGTCCACCAGGGTGGATGGGCAGAAGGGAAGGTGAAGTTCTCATCCTTCACTGGGCAGCAGCTCCACTGCCACGGCTCTGTTCCCACACATCAAGGCCACGTTCCCCATTATTGTTTCGGGAGCACCCATCACTGGGAACGGCCATGCCCTCCCAACTCTCCACTACTTTGTTGTGTGGACATCGGAAAGACTGTGGAAATTTGTTCTCTTGAGCCCCCAGGGCTTTTTTGCCTCTATTCTCAGCACTAAATCCTGGCTCAGAAAGCTTTTCTCACAATATTTTCCATGTTCAGTGTGTAGAAGGGTACAAACATGTAGTACAGAGAGGAGTGGTGGGTATAAAAACCCCCCAGGCTGTTTGGTTGGAAGGTTGGAGGCTTCCTGCCTCTCTCCAGACTGATGTGACCAGGCCCATTTAGCATAACACCAAAACAAACCTTGCAGTCTTGAATTAAGACAGCTCCCAAGAACAGTCCAAGCCCCAAATCACCGGGGGTGTCGGCACTGGAGGGGGATTAAACACCCACACGCAGCTCTGAACCTCAGAACTGCCACTTCTGTTTGGATTTAGTCCTGCCCTGAGCCCATAAACAGGGACAGATCTTCGCAATCCATGACCAGACCTCGGCCTAAGGTCTTAGGCTGGGGTCAAAGTGCTACACGGATTCGTATCAGCAGAGCTTTACACATCTATTCTAGCTGAGAATCTGGCCACTTACGACTGGAATAGCTTTCTGAAATGCATCCAACAGGAAATCCTAAATCAAGAACACTCTGCAGTTTGAGAAGATTCCTCTCCCTCGCATCCAAACCCAACTAAATGTTTTGCAACTTTTTCCATTTTAGGAATAAGAGGCTTTCTTCTCATATCTTCCTTTCCCTCCCAAACAAATAATCAAGTACACAGGAGCCCAAAATGTTTTTCCCCTCTGCTCGCTTTATGCAGCGAGCTGAGGCTGCAGGCAGCATGTTTAAAACTGGCCAGCTGTGCTCTGACCAGCTGACTTTGGAGGCCCAGCTGGGACAGCCAAGCAGGCAATATTCCAACTGCAAACAAATGAGGCAACACCTTCGGAGAAGGGATCGAAGTGGGGGAAATGGCCACGGTTCAATTCAGAGTTTCCTGTTGCTTTTCCAGCGACAGCTGCTGGTGAAGGCCAGATTCCCAGCAGGAGTAAACTGGTCCTGCTGCTTGGAGCTCCCCAGCTCTGCACCAATTTTCACCACCTGAGAACATGGCACAGCCTGGTTCAGGTTTGGGCTTTCCTCTGCTGCCTGCCTGTTAGCACCCTTCATCTAGAAATAGCTGCACTAGGCGAGAGAAAGGGAATAACAACCAAAATTTGTCTAGCCCAGAAATGGTTTCCTGGAACTTAATGGTTTTTTTTGGTTTTTTTTTTCTGAAAGGAGATAAAGTCATTCATTGTTTGTCTTGGCTGCCTATAAACTCATGCTGCTGAGAGCAGGCTTTGATCACAGGGCTATTGGGAGGCTGACCCTTGACAGCCAATCCACTCCCTGCTCTTCCAGTCTCACCAGCCTGGGCCTGACTTCCTTTTTCATAAAAAGCCATAAAAAAAAAAATTATACATATATTATCCAACAGCCCTCGCAGCAGTTTAGGGATCGTGATCTAACTAGCTTACAGACAATTTCAATATCAGGCTATTCCCTTCCTCAAGGGGTTCTGTGATGGGAATGGGGAAGGAGGGAGTTTGTGATCTCGGATGTTCCGCCACGAGCAGCAGCAGCTCCATCCAAACTTGCATCGGGGTGTATCCAACAAATCCCCTTGGAAAGGGGCAAACCACAGCCCTGTCATAGACTGTCAGGAGTCTATTTCATGTCTTCTTTTCCCACTGAGAAGTTTCTGGACATTTGTGTAGGATCTGTGTGCTCCTGGGATCTGGTCACGGCTCCCAGCTCTAGCTGGTTTCCTGCACATCCAGAACATTTTTGCAGCATGTGTTGCCTGACCGCAGAGGCTGCAGGCACAAAACACATTTTCTTCTGACACCTAGCAGGGAGTTTTTCTACGTAAGTCACTCTGTGTAGTGTGACTCATTGCTCCCACACTTCATGGAAGCAGCATGCTTAGTTTATTCCAGCAGATCCCGGCCATATTCCCAAAGCACTGGATTTGCAGAGCTCGTGTAAATGATCTGGAGCGTGAGCACGATCAGGGCAAAGCTTCCCAGCACGTCCCCACAGATGCCAGCTCCAGCCCTGTGCTCCTCCCCAGCAGAATGACATGGAAAACCAGTGCAGATGACCTGGGAGACACAGGGTAGTAAGAAAGGATTTTTAAGGATTAAGAGGTGCACATCTCTTTAATATCTTTTTATCTGCCAGCACGAACAAGTGAACCCTGAAAGCTGGGCTGGAAGGATTGCCACCAGGCTGGGTTTATTAGCCACCTCCACCATCAGGCGACTCAGATAATCTGATATGTATCAGATGATACCCAGAAGACTCAAATAATGCCCTTATCATCTCCCACTTGTGATCTGGGAGTCAAACTTCCATGTCCTTTGTTCTTGGAGCCCTACATCACGCTCGAGCCATTAACATCTCCAGTCTGAAATCAGTCCCACCCACGTATGCAGCAGCACAATTACATTGGCTTAAAAAGTTCCACTGGTGCAGAAACACAACTGTCAAGCCAACCTTTAGAGCAGAGTCAGGAACGAGACATGTCCTTGCTGTGCTCGGTTTTATCTGATACATTAGCTATGAAAATGATCAGACAAGCCAAACGTTCAGACTAACGTCTTGCTCTTGTGTCTGGCCACAGAGTGGAAAGTCAAGTTCCAGTTATTTGTGGTCTGAACAGATGCAACAGGCAAAAAACAGCTAATTATTTCTAATTCCCAAATAATAATACCAGGGCAGAGGAGGCAAGTATGTGACTGGTCTATAGTTTCTCAGAAAGCTTGTAGCAAAGCCAGGGAGAGAATGTGGTGGTTGCAGAAACTGGTTCAGCTCTGGCCAAGACATTTTCTCCTTTCGCTCCAGATCACCTTCAAAACCCACAAATACAGACTCAGGCCTCCCAATTTCTGAGAATCATGGAATGGTTTGGGCTGGGAGGGACCTTAAANAGCCCAGCTCCCTCAGTTAAGATGAAGCTTCATTGTCAGTCTGGGAGAGCACAGCTAAAAATCCCATGAGCCACATTCAGCTCTGCCTCTCCTGGGGTATCCTGGCCATGGAACATCTGCTGGGACTTGTGTGTTCACAAACTCACTTCCAGTCATCCCTGTCACATTTTTCCCATCTAGACCAAAACTCTTCCCTGCTCTTCTAAGAAAACTGTAAAAGCCACAAAACCTGCAACATATGACATCAGAGCTTACCACCAGTGTCCTTAAGTGGATGTGTGTCACAGAAAAACACCCGGAATGACAAAACACAAACATAAATCAACCCCTTCCCAGGTCTTCTTTCTCCTGCAACTCAGTATTTTTGCTCTAACTATTCTAGGATATTTATCCAAACCCCACCCTTTCAGAAGATCCAGCACTAGCCATGGCACCAGCATATTTCATGGATAATCTGGATGTCACAGCTCCATTGCTGCCTCTTGGAAATCAAAATTATGGCTTATAAATCTTGAATATCTTGACACTTCCTAAGGTTGGGCGTGCAGTTCCCATCAAGAGAGAGGCACATCCAAAATCCAACAAAATAAAGACACGTGAAGGGTCTGGCTGTGGGGACACTGTGTCTAGGATTTTCATAAACACATATTTTTCTTGTTAGACTTTTGCCAGCATGTGCAACAACACAGGAAAACCCCCTAAATAACGTTCCCCGCTGTTATTCCAGGGTGACGTTGCCATGCCAAAGCAGCTTCGGGCCACTCTCCTCATTTGCAATGTCATTGGCAAAGTCCCCCCGATGGCCATGGGGTCAGATGGTGACCAACAGAGCTCCAACCCTCCAGCTCCCCTTGGAATTCGGAGCCAGAGGGGCCAGCAGGAAAACAGCTGCGTTCCCTACCAGCTCTGGAGCTCCAGAGGGAGCTCAGCTGAGCTGGGACCCTCAAAGGAGGGTGACATGAGGGTCACTGTGAGACCTCACAGCTCCAAGGACTGAATGTCAGCTCCCAAAGTAACGCCCATCCAAGAGAGGCACGGACGACAAGTCACCAACCTACAAAACTGCCCAAAATAGGCAAAAGGAAACCCAGAAATAAACATTCCCCTAAATCCCACTGTCTCCCAGAAATTCACACGTGGAATGACGGTGCATCTGAATTGCTCATGCCCTAAGAGAGCAGGGCTTTGAGCTCCCTTCAAGAATTGTGGAAACTATGATCGTGTTCTGTCCGCAGCAGGGATTGCTCACACGGGGCTCTGTTAGTCAGATTGTTTGGCACCAATGGGCTCCTCCTAATCAAAACCAAAATGGCTCTGTTCTAGGCTGATAGGAAAGTTAACTCTGGCCCTCTGCTACCAACAGCGACTGGGGCCGTGGACATCAGATGGGAGAGGCTTGCAGGGGGCCGAGGGACCTCTGAGGTTCAGAGACTGAGAATTGAATTCAGAAGTTCCTCTGCCTTCAGTTACTGTAGGAAACCCAGCGGAGATGTTCAATTGCAGGCAGAAATTGTGCAAGTCAGAGAAATGTCCTTTGATGGACCTGGAGTCCATCTTTACCACGTGGCAGTCAGATTTAAGCATCTTTCTGCTCCAAGGACTTAACATTATTTTTCCAAGACCTCCCTCATTCCTTCTCTCCAACTGTGCAGCATGGATTAATTGCAGTTTTGAGAATAAGGGCCCTTTGGCTCCCTCTGGGACAGCCAGGTTCAGAGGAGGCCCTTCCAAAGGTATTTTTAGGATTCACAGTTTTTGGGAGTTATTTTGTGAAAGCCAACCAACAACTTAGACCTGACTGATGCCACAAACTGTTGGATGAACTCCTGGTGTCTGGGCAAGGGCTTGTTTCCAGTCACACACATCAACAAGGGAGCTGTGTCATTTCCAGGCAGCTGAGAACTAGCAAATCTCACTTCACTCAGCCAGGACAGCAGTGATCTGGGTCCAAAAGGAAATCGCTGCTCTACACTCTGCTTTTCTCATCTGGAAAAAGAGGCACTGGTCTCACAATCCTTAAGGAAATCATGCCACAAGCAGATCAAATATAGATAGTACCAAATCAGCATTTTGTGATGCTACACTTACGACAAAACAGCAGCATGTCAATGCAATTTCAAAGTGATGGAAAATACACTGACAGACGCCTTTTAAAGTGTAACCGAGAAGAAAAAGGATGAAAAGACCAACCAGTTTCACATGAGGGGAAAACCAGGAATGCTCCCTCCTCCGTGCCCTCCCTTCTAAGCAAAACAAAACCACAAGTGAACTACAAGAGGGACCTGTTGTTTCAAATCTGAATGGAAAAATCAGACAACTCTCCCATGGCACTCACGGAGCAGAGGTTAAGAATGAGGGGCACAGCAGAAAGGGGAGATGCAAGATAAGCTGCTTAGATTCACATCTCCCCATTTCCTCTGCTTCGTAAGAACTGGGTCATATTATAAACTTATGCAAATGTGTTTACTTTACATTTTATTTTGGTCTTAGCCGTGCAGTTGTCAGCCTGTATCAACATGTCAGTCTGTTTGTGCAAACAATCATTCCTCCGTGGAAGGATTTCAGTAAAAACAGACAAAATGTTATGACATGCGAAAAAACTTCCTAAACATGACAATAAAAGAAAAGCCACTAGAAGAGGATATGTTTTCCTTACCAATTACACAGCTTAAAACAAAAGGAATCACTCAGTGCTTTTTCTGTCCCCAAGGACAGGCGAGTATCGGATCACATCGTGTGAGCTTTGATGAAGAACCACACTGGGATGGGATTTGTGGGGCGGGTGAGATGGAAGACAAGTGGAGCCCATCAGCTCTGTCCACGTGCACTCCAAACCACCCAACAGCACGAGCCTCTCCACCTCTTCCCCATAAAATATCCCCTGGTACTGGAGAGAAGTGGAAACAGCCCCCTGCAGCGATCAGCAGTGCTGGAGAAATGCTAGCCCTGTTACAAGTCTGTCAGTGCCTTGCAGAGGATGTAAGGAATGGGTGGAAGAGCCCATGGGAGGGATGGTTTGAGGGTGGGAAGGCAGCTGCAGAGAGCAGGGGACAGGGCTGGACTGATCCATCAGTGTTCTGGTCGTCCTGGTGACAGCTCTTGGCCACTCTGCTTCCCCACTGATGTGGCAACATCTGGCCCTGCTCTATTGTGTTCTCCCTTCGTGCTGTACCCGACTGCACCACGCTCACTCCTGCGTGCCTGCCCAGCCTGTGGCATCCCAGCGTGGAGGAGAAGGTGTGTGGGGTCCCCAGCAACGTGCTGTGGGTCACGGGGACAGAGCTACAGCCCAGAGCGAGCTCCAAAGCCCTGCAGGGAGAGAGCCGGGTGAGGAGCAGCGACGCTGGGCACCGTTCAGCGCTGTGGGAACACACGGGTCGTGCTGGAGCTGAGATGCCCTTGGCAGGAGCTGTCACCCCCCAGGCCACTCATTTGTGATCCTTCCTCCCACCTCCACCACAAGCATGACTTTATGAAACCTATAAAAAAAATTCTGGACTAGCTCCTTACACAGTTCACCCAGATGAGATGGAGTCTGAGGCCGAGCAGGGAAGGGAATCTGTTCCTTTGATTTTTCCTGCTTGGAAGTGTGAGTCCAGTTAGTCAGCAGCATCTGCTGATACTTTCTTCCAGGAAAAAAAGCAGCGAAGAGTCTTTTGCTGCTCAAGTATCGACACTAAAGGAATCCTGCACATTAGGAATTGCACAGTGTACCAAGGGGCAGGAGCACAGGGTTGGAGCTACAGCCACAACTCACCTCTGCAGCTGAAGCCCCTTTTTCTGGAGTCACTTTGCTATTCCCACAAAGGAGGTTTTATCCACGCAAGGTTATGCGCGCTGCACTGTTGCAAGGCAAAATAATAAGTGATAATTTAGGAGGAACAGCCACTTCTCTGCAAATTCCGTAGAGCTTGGTGCAAACTCCAACATGCCTGGAGCTGCCAACCATTGAGACCCACGACCAGAGCCACCACGGAACCACCCAGGCACTTGGCACAGGCCCCACTCTTGATGCAAGGTTGGGCTGTGAGTAAGGCGAGGAACGCACATCCATGGATGCCTTCAGCTAGGAAACACTGACTGAGGCCTCTCCACTACCCTGGGAGCTCTCAAAATCTTCCAACAAATAATTAAAACCATTCTGAGTGTGAAAGCACCCCCGTGTGAGACAGAAAACACGCTAGCACAGCTCCCAGCTTACCTCCTCGCTGCAGAGCTCTCCCGGACAGCCGGCACAGCCGGGAGCGCTGCCGGGATACACCGGGATACACCCAGGGAACCACAGCCAGGTCCTGCCCAGTGCTACTCCAGCTCCCAGGCAGCCGTGTCCTGCTGCAGCCCCGGCCCATTCCCGCTTCCCCTGGCACTGCAAAGTGTGTGCTCTGTTTATCGGGAGCCTACAGAGGGCATTGTGGAGAATTCCCAAAGAATCCCGTCCCAGCTGGGGAGCGGGTTGGATGGGCAATGCCGAGGCCTTTGGGGCAATGCCCTGGGGCAATGAGCCACTGCGGGTGGGGGGAACACCCGAGGGATAATTCCACAGGGAAACAGACCCAGACCATGGGGAGCAGGAGGTTTATCCCTGCCCTGCCCTGCCAGCAGCCCTTGTCTCTGGTGCAGGGGATTTCAGTGAACGTCGTGAGAGCGGCGAGGGCGCGGAGGCAGCTCCTGCACAGCTGCAATCTTGTTGTTGTCAGCGGGCTGGAGCTGCCTGGGGTCAGGAATCACTAATTAATTACAGAATGAGCTGTAGCTCTCGGGGCTGAGGTCCTGCCCTGCACACACAGCTCACGCAGGCACGGGGCAGTGCCCAGCCAGCACGGACCTGATGGGATCATCCCTGCTCCCAGAGCCACGGCTCCAGCACGAATGACCCAGCACTGTCATTGCCCAGGGCAGGCCCGAGTGCTCAGTGCACCTGCAGTGACCAGTCCTGGGGATGGGGTGGCTGAGACAGCCAGAGTACTCCCCTGGACACAGGGATCCCATTTTTCCTTCTTGCCGAAACACCCAGCAAGCTGTGGATGTGCTGTGCTCAGCTGGCAGCTGCCTGAGGTCTTGGAGCAAGGAAAGACCTTTTTCAAGCTCATGTTTAGTGTCCCTGAGCATCCTCCAACACCACAGAGGAGAAGGTCACTCCTGGGGGTTGTAGCCTTTGGACCTTCCCACCTTCTCCAGGACAGCCTACTGCCAGGTGGTAGGAAAAGCTGGAATCTGGCACTGCTGGAAAGCAGTCACTGTCCACTCCAGAAATGTATCATTCCCCATTCCTTGCACACATCTCCATGTCATTCAGACCAGGATGGGCTCTGCCCAGGGCTGGCTCATCCCCAAGAGCACCTGCTCAAAAATAAGCTTAGCTACGAGCTGCTCATTTAATTCTCCATCTTGTTATGTGAAACTTCCCTGAGTTTTTGTGAACAGATGAGACCAGGAGGGAGTTCCAAGAGCAAGTCGGTGAAATCCACCTCCTGCATCCAGTCCAGGGAGGCACAGCAGAGCCCAGGAATGGAGCATGATGCTTTTAAAGATCAAACCCAGCACATGGCTCATGCCCTGGGGTCCAAGAGCTGGCTGAAACGTTAAACAGTCCTAAGTCTCAAGGTTTGTCTCTGCAGAGTCCCCACAGCCACTTTTAAGACCTGGCCCATCCTCAGAACTGGAGCTGCTACTGGTACTTGTGTTCCCAACACACTATCAGCAGGAGAGGGTCTTGGCTTTTGCCCAAGCTCACTGAGAACCTCTTATCACAAGAATCTAAATTAGAAAACTGGGACAAGACTTCAAAGTTATTGATAAAAGAAAGCAGTGACCTAATGTCATTTGAGTCTTCAGGCTATGCATTTCCATGGTAGGAATATTTCTTTTGTATATTTTGGAAGAAAATTTGTTCCTTTTCTAAATCAAGTCCTCAGAAAAACAGTAACACTTCACTTCTCAAAACAGTCTCATCTCTCCAGCATCATTTAAAACCTTTGGAGTTTCACATTAGGCTGGAATTAGCAGCCACTGAAGTGAATGAAGTGCCTTCCTAGGGCAGCTGGAATAAGGAATTCTGGCAACACCACTATTTCCCACTGAGGGACAAAAACGGTTTTAATTCTTTTGGTTCATCTTCCTGCCTCATTCTGTGTCTGTGGGCTCCGCTGTGCCCCCAAAATGCAACAGAGGTGAGATTTGAACCGAGCCAACCTTGCTTTCGTGAGCTTTAGGAGCAGTCCCATGTCTCTGGGCTACCACTGAAGCTGCTGCTCCACCTGAATTAAGCCAGGAACAACTGAAGTTTACAGATCCATCACAAGGGCGCTGCTTTATGATAAAAACACAACACATCCTCTCAGAATGACCTTGCAAAGTGTTTTAACAGCAGAGCGCACAGTGCAAGGCAAGGCTTAAATTCCTGAGTCTCAGAGATGCTGGGAGAAGGTGGCAGCAGCTTCCTGTTGGTTTCTGATATAAACTAAGCCTTGCCTTGCTCCTGCTCTGTTGTTCTCCCTAAGCCTGCAGATTATTTCATATCAGAGGGGAAGGCTTCAACCTGGCTGAGAAACTGCAGGAATTCAGAGTGACCTGGAGGGAATTACAAGAATGCTGCTCGCTGATCAGATTAAAGGGAGAAGTGGCGGGGCTCCCAAAGGTCTTCTTATTCAACCTCTGCTGCCGACAATACCGGGCTTTGTCTGTGCTTTGCTCTTTAAAATGATTCAGGTTACTGCACTGGAAGCGTCGCTGCCTTGGGAGCCACGGCAGGAACACCTGGCAGGAGTGAGACTCGGGGTGGATGCTCAAGTGCCAGCCCCAGCACATATTTTCGCTTCCCATTGCCCTTGATAGGATCAAAACTCTGGCTTGTCCTTTCCTAAGAGAGCAAGAGCACTTACACTTGTTCATTCATCCTCCTCAAGGCCCAAGTTACAAACTGTGCTACGAAGAAGCTGCTGTTTTTTATAGGTCTGGGAGACTTTTGAAACAGCAACTTGGTCTGGCCCCAAGGGGGGATTCCAGCCAGAGTGGAGATGCACAGCACTCTCCTCATTTGGGTATTTCTCCTCCTTATCTAGAGCCAAAGCAGCATATGGTATCTTTATAGCCCTGCCTGCCTCCTGAAAGGAGAAAGTGGCATTTATTGAGAACTACCTTCCAAAAGACTTCACCAAAAATAAATAAAGCAATTAGAGAGTCAGAGATGAGTCTGGCCAGCTATGTTGCTGCTGAACTAAGCTGGCTCAGGAGACAGGAGGGTAGAAGAGCAGTGTTTGACCAAACAGCCAGACAGAAGCAGGGGACAGGCTGCTGTCGTGGTTGCTGACATGTCAGAAACGATGGGAAGCGCCCGGAGTGGCAGAGGTTGGTGTGACAGAGTTACACACGTCTCAGTTTGAACAATTCCCCCAGCACTCTCAGAACTATACAAACTGCAGGTTTTTGCACCCAAGAATCCTTTTTAGCATTAGGGGCCATTTAACTCTTTCAATGGAGCAAAATGCAGATGTCCAACAGTTCAACCTTAATGGCACCACCCACCAGGCAGTCCCACTCTGCACCCACAGCTCAACGCCTCTCGCTCGTCTCTCCAATGAAATAATTCATTAAAAAGTAGTAGTAACTGCGTACTATATGAGCAACTACGTGGTTCTGCTTATTTTCCTACTTGAAAGCCAATCCCAGGATCCAAATATGTTCCGATTTAGGGAAACTCATCCAACCCTACCGCACGTCACGGCCGTTCGTGACTCACCGCTGCTCCTGAGCATCTCTCCAAGGCAGGGCATGTTAAGCCAGATCCATCTCTCCAACCCCAGCAATGCAGCTTCAGCAGGATAAATCTGACTCACTGACCTGCTTGCCGAAGGCCAGGGGAATTAGGTTCACTTCCTCCTCGTCCTCAGTTCTCTCTCAAGCTACCTAACACATTGAGGTAGCAGCTCTTGGTGGAGAAGCCCTTTGATCTCAGAAATTTCTGCTGTTTCCGCGGCCACACGTAAAACCTGCGTGATCCTGAATGAACCCTATTGTGTTCCTCCCGTTGCCTCCTTCCCCAAATTACTTCTACCTGCTAACGTTAGCAAAGCCAGGCCATCTGCATGGCTTCCACCTACCTTGAGAGAAAGATTAACTGCAGAAATTTGCCTCCCACCCCCCAGACTCCTGGAAAATGAAATAACTTAATGGCTCGGAACAATCCCCTGAAGGAGGGCAGGTAATTCTAGGGTTCATCCCCAGGACGAGGGTGCTCTGGTTTACCAGCCACCCCCTCACCCCTGCCTCCTTCAAATGAATAAACAGAATATTTCCCTTGGTTCTGTTTTGATCCCTGCCCCTGCATCGTTCTGGTTTCTACCATTCATCTAATGAGCAAATCAGCCTCGCTCCATCCCTCTCTGCTCCAGAGGAGAGCTTTCAAGGGGGATAAATTGGCATTGCAGCAGGGTGTAAGTGGGTTTGAAAAGCAGGGAGACAGGAACCTGGCTGCACACGGGGCCTTTGCTGTGCCAGCTGCCTCGGTGCTTCCCGGGAAAAGCGCGACTCCGGGCGAGCGGCACAGCAGGGCTTCGTCATTACCCACCCTGAAACTCAAGAGGGGGGAAAAGCAAAATCAAAGGAGAGCAGGAGGTGAAAAGAAGGCAAAAGGGTGCCTTCAGGGCTCCTTTCATGCAGCTCGCTTCACGACCCACCAGTCAAGGCTCCTAAGCAGGAACAGAGACACCATTCAGGACAAGTCTGGATGTTATCCCAGGGCACCGGGGACACCACTAAAGGGAAAGTTTTGACAGGTGAAATGACCTTAATATAATTAGCCCTGCCAGCCCCTCCTTCCTCTGCCTCCTTCACCTTGCCATGAAAACGGTAGTCTGTTAATGAGATCCTTTTTCCCCCTGTAAGGCAACACCGCCGGCTCTCGGATCTCTTGCTCACACATTTCAAACGGGATGTACGTGATCTCCTCCAGCTTCGCTGCCCCCCTCACATCTCCAGATATTGCCATTGATTCTGCTGCTGCTGACTGGGGTGGGGGTGTTTTTTGATGGTAGAGAAAAGGCTGAAAGGAACCCTGGTAATAGAATGATTTGGCCTGCAAGTCAAATCCCCCTTGATGAACAATCAGACACAAATGTCAATAACAATTAGATTGGCCGAGGGCTCCAGTCACTTAGGACTTCAGTTTTCCATCTACAGGGCTCCAAATGAAACCCTCAGTACTGCGATCTCCAAATCAAGTTTGGCATCAGGAATGAAAAGGCATCAACAATAATAAAAGGCTGATGGCAGGAGAAGAGCAAACGACAGACAATAGGGTTGTGTGTGTGTGTGTGCACAGGGACATGCGCACACAGGGAGATGGAAATAAAAAAAGTGAGAGCTGATGTAAAAATCCATCAAGATATGAAAACAGCCCTGCCTAAAGAATGACCTAAACCGCCTCGGATTGTCCTCCCAGAGAAGTTCTGCTCCTCTAGGCTTTAAAATTTCCACCTCCTGCTGTCCAACATATCAAGCACGGGAAGCGAACGAAGGGAAGAAAGCCCTTAAGTGCAGGCTGTATTTTTTCCTGTTCCTAAATTGTAAATATACAGTGGAGGCAAGAAATGCCCAATCTAATTAAGAGCAGTTGAGAAGTATGGAGACAGGGTCCTCCCAATGGGAATGCTGCAGGTTAAAGAGGTTAAAAAGAGGAATGTTCAGCCTAATGAGGGAAGTTTAACATTGCCAGCACACTTTGCACTGGCGAGGCAGGCTGGGAAAAAGGGGATTAAAGACATGGAAGAGGCGGCTCCACAGCCAGAGCAGGTGTGTGCTTGGCTTCAGCAGGGAGGGCAGGATGTTTTAAGGTTTGCAGCTTGGGGCAGCCCCTCAAAACATGGTCCTGAAGGGATCCTGCATTGAAACCATTATCCTAAATGAAAAGCCAGCTTAGCTTGCCTTGCTTCCTTCTCCCTGCGGGTGTGGGGCTCTGAGAGGTGGCTGTGCCCCACCAGTCACCAGCAGCCCCTCAATGCCTCTGCTGGGGGTTCACCACGCTGGGAGATAACAGGTAACACCCAGGCACACAGTGTTAGCTCCACTAGCAGGAGCAGATTGCTCCTAGGGAGAGGCAACACCAAAAATATCTCAGTTCTTGGTTCACTGCGCACAACCTGGAGCACGTGGAGCTCAGTCTGGACTGACCAGAAGGTACTGGAAGGTCCTGGCAGGCAGGAGTGACCCACAGCCTGGCCATGGCCCCAGCCATGGGGATGCTCCATCTCCCACCCAAATGCTCTTTCCCTTCCACCCCAGGCAGGGAGGGAAGCAGCAGGTCCCCCAGGTGAACCGGCCAAGGCACTGGGACAGGGGCACGCTGCCTGCACTCCTGGGCCCCCTCTGCAGACACTGCCCTGGCTCTGCGCTGCAGCGGCTGAGGAGGGACACGGGGAGATCTTGTGGGGTGAACAGAACAGAAATCACACTGCAGGGCAGAGACAAGCATCAGGTAAGGAGAAAAACCCCAAGGACTGGAGATACTCTCTGAGGGGATGTGAGAGGATGAAAGCCGCCTCCACAGAGATGCCTGTAGGCTCCCACGCAAGGTGCACAAGCCATTTCCTGTAACAGCTCTTACAGGGAGGGATACTTAGTCCTGCTGTGTGGTGACTGATGGCAGTGCCTCGTGGAGCACACGGCTCCAGGTACAGCAGGACCTTCCACCTGCTGCCAGCACCAGGGAACCAAAGACCTCCCACTCCCTCAGCCATTCCTAGCCACAAAGAGCCACTACATAAAACAGGAAGGCTGTAAGGTGCAGTCCTTAGATTATGCAGCATCATTCCCTGGTGAAGTACTCAAACACCTTCCAGAAATTACCCTCTCCCCTTTGGGGTGGAAAACACAACCCACACGCAGGCACAGTAACATTAGATGGCTACAGGACATAGAGAAAGTGTAAAGTAAAGTACCTAAGTAAGAATATTTTTTCCTTTTCTAGACTCATCCTCCTGAGCTTCTCACCAAGGCACAATGACTTGGAGAAGGTTGGATTTGCCCTGCTTAGATGTCCAGATCTGGAGCTAATTCCTGTGTTGAGGAAGTCAGTCAGAGCCAGTGGAGCACAAGGGCAAAGGGCTGAGCCCCAACAGTGAAAGCACTTAACTGCTTTGCTTCTCTTTACCTGAACAGGCTTCACTATTAATTCTTCCAAAACAGTGTTAGCCTCAATTTCACCCGGTTAAAAGCAGAGAAAGCACCATTTTTATTTACTCAATTAGTGAAACCTTTCTCGGTAGGCTCTGTGAGGGTCATGGACTTCAGCTAGGACAACATCCCCAAATCCCTTAGCTGGATGCCTCGGCTAGTGGGACACAGGAGCTGGTGGCTGTGCACAGATCCCAGCCTCACCCCCGCTAAGCTTTCAAGTCCTTTGGCATCTCCTGCGGTTTCTGCAGCTGATTAGAGATGAAACAGGAGTGCAGGAATCCCAGCAGAAGAAAGCTGCTTCCCCGGAGCCCCAGGAGGGAATTAAAGACACAACCAAACAAACTCAGGAAACAGAAAACACGAATTTGTGCAGAGCAAGCTGCTGGGGAGTGGCTCTGAGGATAAGGCTGGATCTCCCATCCCCACGATCCCACTGCTCCGGTCACCCAGTCCCCGTGCCAGGCAAGTGCTGGCCACGTGGGGATGGCGGTGGCCAGCCCGTGTCCCCAGCCCGTGTCCCCAGCCCCGCGAGGGCCCCTGAGCAGAAGGCAGCTGGCCTGCAGACTCCCTGGCGGCACGGCTGTGGCCGGGTGTCCCCGCTCACGTGGCAGCGGAGGGAGGGATCGCAGCAGCTGGGGACAGGAGAGCCACCAACACACGCACGGACTCTGCCTCCTCCCGGCATCACCCCCGGCACCGGGATCTCAGATCCCCGCCAGCCCCTCGCCCCTCCGCGGCAACGGGGCTCAGCTCAGCATCTCCGTTTAGAACACGGCGTCTTTCCCCACGTCCTTCCCTGCGATAATGGCTGCGGCCCAAGAAAGTTAGCAATGAATTCCTGGGAAGTGGCTGTTGCTGCAAAAATAAAGTATCCGTTATTGCTAAAAAACTTTTTTCATCTTTGAGGGGAAAACACATACCACATGATTTCCAAAAAGGAGCTGGTCTGGTTTACAAATACAGTACATTAATAGCTTTGTAAACATTTATTCAGTATGACAGCTGACTGCAACATGTGGCATTAATTAGAAGACTCAGCAATGTAGCATATTAAGAGCTAAGTTAAATCTGAATTAGCTGGGTTTGTTCAGACTAAACACCCGTGGGGGAAGTCCTCGGATCTAATACATTATGACTCACTTGACACGGGAGACCCACAGGCCCGATTCCCAATACACTGGGGGGCCCTTATTCATACTCCATCTCCACACAAGAGCTGCAAACTCTCAGGATACCATAGATCAGAGGGTGTTGATGTTGGGACGTTGCGACAGAATGGGGCGCGCGAGTCCCTGGCTCCCAGCTCCCCGAACCTTCCCGAGGAGCGAGCGGACGGAGACAGCACGAGCTCCCTTCTCCTTTCCAGACACACAGAAAGAGCACAGACAGGAAGGGGGAGGACTTCACATTCCCTTGAGCTTAAGGATCTTGCTCAACCCTCCCACACAGGCACCTTCCCAGGCATGGGTGACGCAGCTCCTGCTGCGTACGCCGCCGCCGAGAGCCCTCGGTGACAACGCGGCCGCCCAGGGGTTCTCTGTCACCAGTGCCACGAGGAGCTGGCTGGTGGCTCCTCACCACTGAGCGAGCTCAAACCTGCACCCCGAGCTTCCTGCTCCCGAGTCAGCCAACAGCCTGTGTTTTGGCCCAGGGCATCGAGACACCTCCTGGCTCTGCTGCCTTGGCAGCCTTTCAGGACAGTGTGTTTAGGAGCTGCCACGGGGATGGGAAACCCGCGGCTCTGGTTCCTCCTCCAACCTGTCCTGTGGCTCAGGGCACCACTGATCTCCTGCCCCTCGCTGCCTTCACCTGAAAAAGCACTGAGAAATAGGTGCTGAAGATGTCACCAGGACTGTGACAGCTGGCAAAGCCTTGTGAAATGCATGAAGTGCCTCGTGAGCATCTCAGTGTCGGGGTTTTCACCGCAGCTGCCACAGGCTGAGCCAAGGCCAGCTCACAGCAGCCACAGTGGCCAAACACTGGCCACCGGGCAACCTCTGCCTCTCAGACCCATCTCTTGTGTCATTTGCATTATGTCAAGTCAGGGCAGCTTGCTGACAGCCAGGGGATTTACATCAGAGAAGAACTTTTTTGACATGCAGGAAGACCAGGAGCAGTTCTCCATCTCAGATCAAAGCCAGAACCAGCTGCAGTTGTGTGGTTGGGTGAAGGAGATGGACCAGCACAGCCCAAAGGGTTTGAGCTGCCACATCTCAGCTGATCCCTGGTAACAAGTACACCAAAGCCTCGATGTTTATGTGAAGGCCTGGTGTAAGTGGACAGTGTGCTGTATACAGCCACAGGTATTTGGGACAAATGCAGGACAAACCGCCCAGACCTGCTGGAGCCAGTCCAGAGGAGGCCCTGGAGCTGCTCCAGGGCTGGAGCCCCTCTGCTCTGGAGCCAGGCTGGGAGAGCTGAGGGTGCTCACCTGGAGAGGAGAAGGCTCCAGGGAGACCTCAGAGCCCCCTGCAGGGCCTAAAGGGGCTCCAGGAGAGCTGGAGAGGGACTGGGGACAAGGGCTGGAGGGACAGGACACAGGGAATGGCTTCCCAGTGCCAGAGGGCAGGGATGGATGGGATATTGGGAAGGAATTGTTCCCTGGGAGGTGGTGAGATTGAGCAGCACTGGGATGGAACACTCAGGGCAGGGCTGCTTCCACCTGACAGCTCTAAAGCCAGCTTTTCTTGCCCTGGGCTCCTTATGTTGGGTGCCTAAAAGTTTGTGTGATTAGCAGCACATATGAGAGCACCTCCAGAGGTGGTGCTGAGTCCCCACAGCCCTCACAAATTCAATCCCTAGTTATGAGAGCTGGATAAACCACCTCAAAAGCAATCCCATTATTATCTGTGGCAGTTTCAGCTTCTCAGAGACAGTATTGCTAATGCTAATTGCCAAAAGCAAATAAAATAAATCTCTGCATGGGGCTGTCTTCTTCATTATCCTGGAGCAGATACTACCACTCTTCTCCAAGTTTCTTCCCTTTCATCCCTCCACACACAATTTTATCCACAATAGATCTGCCAAATGGAGAGTAAAACTACTAATGTGTCACATAGACAGCTATTTCCATAATTTAAGCCTCTTTGTTCTTATTAATGTTGCATCAAGGTATTGGCCTGCACCAATTGCTTTTGAAATGGGTCGCCAATAAAATTGGAAAGCAGAGGACAAGAAAATAAGGAATGTATTTATAACTAAACAAATTGTATCATCGTGTTTCTACTATAATCTTCATCCGAAGTAATAGAAAAGGCTGATCAAAAGCTGAATGTACAGCTGAATTTCAAATAATTGGCATGAAAAGCCCAAACCCTCAGACTTTGGGGGAGATGAAAACTAATGAAAATAGTTTGTTGTGACCCCCTCCCCCAAATTCCTCTGTTTATTAAGAACTATCTAATTTCCACTTGAGCATTTCAAATGGAGCTCAGCTCTTTCATCCCTTATACTATAAATAACGTGTGCTATAATGGAAGGCAGAATTAAGTCAAGAGGAAGCTTTTCAACTTCTCCAAAAAGAAACATTTTGCTATGTTCCAAATTTTTTTTCCAGTAGAATAAATTCTCACAGGAAAAAACCAAAATTTGAACTGCTGTTAGAGTAGCTATCAGTAGAACTAAAAACCATCAATGATAATTCTCTTTCTGTGGCTATTTGAAAGCTATCTAGGTTTTGTACATGAATAGAGGTTTCTCTAAAGTAAAATAAAACAGAATGGCCAACTCCTGACTTTAACACAAATCTCTGGATATTGGATATTGACTTAAAGGCCCCAACTCCAGGAAACAAATAATTACATGAGAGTCTCAGCTCTCATTAACAGAAAAACTAAGTTAAAAGAAACAAGTTTCCTTGCTGGTGTGCAAGGAAAATCTTCAAAGTATGACCCAAGTACATCCTAAATCCCAAAATACAGAAGCCAGGTAGACTTTTGTGTATTAAATCTTATCAGTTTTTGATGCCTATCTCTTGATTCTGGAGCATTTTATGTCAGCAGAATCATTTTCCTGCTCCTCCTCTTACCCTTTGCCAATACTTCTACAGAAATCGAGGTCTAAAGTGCAGTTCCCTTTGGAAGAGATGTTTGGAAATCCAGTAATTTCCCCACATTTTTCTGAAACAAAGAAAATAAATTTAAGAGTATCAGGAGGACAAAGCTGATTTCATTGTATGGTCAAACCTGTCATCCCTAAGTCTGAAGAATAAAATCTTATTCAACAGCTCAGCCCCAGTGCCAAGGAACAAATCTGCCAGTGGCAACTCTGCCTAATAAAGCTCTTGTGCACAAGCCTTCTCCAGGGTCAGCATCTGGAGCCAAGGCCAGCACATCCAACAGGGTCACACGGGACCACCGAGTGCCCTCAGACAGAACCACACAGCTCTGCTGACTCACCCAAGTGCCCCAGTAGGCTGGAGGTATTTTTTTAATGCAGTAACCGACTCCCTTTGCAGCCAGAGGAAACTTCTCACCCTAATGAAACTCTGGAATAAAGCTGTTGAGCCTGGCCCTAAAAGCAGCCATTTCCCTCAGCCATAAAATACAGGCTAAAATGTAGATGTCTGAGCAGATATAGAGCACATTTAAGGTGTAATCTCTGTACATGGAGAGGAAATCTCCCGTGATGCCCAAAGTCAGGGATGACGAGTCCTGCAGAGTGTGTTCATCCAGATGTGCGTGTGCCCATCTCTCTGACAAGCCTAAAAACTGCCCCGTTTGCTGAACCTGGATGAAATCAAAGATCCCAGAGTGACTGCAAGTTTCATATAAACTGCCAAATAGGAAAACAGGACATGAGCACTCACATTTTCCCCCCACTAATAATACTCAGTATCCAAAGCCCAAGCAGTGTCACCGGAACACTCTGGAGGTAGGAGTAAGTTTCCTTGGGAAACCAAGGAGAATGCAGAGTGTATAGATAGCTGTATATTTATGGTTGAGCATACACAAATGATCACTTTCCATATTATCAGGTCATTCCAGATGCTGAGACTCTAAAAAAGCCGTAACACCGTGAGGTTTCCAGCAACACGCAGGGCCAGACCCTCTCCTTGCCGAGCGATACCGAGGGTGGTATTTGCCGAGCCTGCTTTAGTTTTACTTTAGTTTTGCTTTAGTTTTACTCCTCCTCGCAGCAACCACATGGAGCTCGGATGCTTTAGAGCACTGCCAGTACACCCAGAGCCCCGCTGCAGCCTGCCCCCTTTCTCCAGGACCGTGGTGCCACGAGTATTCCCGCAGCGGAGCGCGGCCGTGCCAGCCCTCGGAGGGCTTGGGCCGAGTTCACACGCGCGTGCGCCGCCCCACGCATTCAGCACATCCCTGCCCCGGGAGGGGAGAGAGTTCCGGGCGCGGAGCTGTTCCAGCAACTCCTACATGTGGGAGCGAAGATTCTCCGCTTAAATGTCCCCATACGCCCACGGCCATTTCCCTTCCCGTTGAGGAAGGGACTTCAATGCAGCCCTGCTGCAATCCTTTAGCAGCCACCCAGCCCATGGCAGCGCTGCTCCATCGCCCTGGCTCACTGGAAACCCAGTAACCTCAAGGGTCAACCGGCTTCCCAAACTTCCCGGCCTCTCTCTGCGTGCTGGTTATGCTGAGTAAGAATCAATAAGGCTGTCCTTGCTATAGGGGCAGAGCTGTCCATCAGAAACAGCTCCTTGTCCTCTGCTCTGAGGGGTAAGAGGTGCAGTATTTTCTGTTTTGATGGTCTTTAACACTGCAGTGTGAATCTCAAGATAGGAGCCAGAAAAATGTTACAATTGCAGAAGACTCAAAACCTAGAGAGTCAGGAGGTCTGGTTCCAATCTTCAATTTAACACCAGGGTGTAACTCCAGGCAAGCCTGGGTTTCTTTTTCATTCTTTGATTGTTTTCACTGTAAGCTCTTTGGGGCAGGAACTGTGTCCCATTGTGTTGTTACAGGGTGTAGAACAATGGGCCCCTGACCTCAGCTAGGGAATCAAGAGATTACGAGAATTATTTAGAGGAAATCTGTGGTTAAACAAGGAATTGGAATCAGACCTCAAGTCCCCGTCAAGTGCCAGTACCAGATGAGTATCCTTTTTTACCCTTCGTTAAAAAAAGTCATAATCCCCATTTATTGTTGTCCAACATTGGCCATTTTTCACACGTCTCTTTGCCTGCCCAACATCTAAAGAGCCTCCGCCTTCCCCCGGCTCTGCTGCCACGCTGGGGCAGAGCCTCTCGCCCCAGCAGCCGCGGCGCTGGCACTGCAGCTCGTTCTGCTTCTGATAAAAAGGGTATCTGGGGAAGGAAGCACCAGAAGGAAATCAAAAGGAAATGCAAGGGCTCGCTGTGTTTGTGTGTGCGCATGGGATTCTTCAGCTGTACATCGGAAATTAATTCCAGCCAGGGTGAGCTCTGTGTGGTCTCACCAGCCATCCAAGTCAAACTTCAGCTCACCCCAGCTGCCAAGCAGAGTTGTGGAGGAGAAAAAGGTTCAAGACAACGTGGAAAAGGAACAAAGAAGCCAAAAAGAGTGAGCTGGTGGTATTTTTTCCTCCAAGTTTTTTTTTTTTTCCTCTCTCCCTCTCTTTTTTTTTTTTTAAACAAACCACCTGGATTTTAAGATCTCCAGAATCCCATTAAAGGGCTTTTACTCCTTCATGAATTGGAGGCGTTTGATGAAAAGGGGTAAGGGGAGAGAAGTGTGTCTGCCTGTGGGAGGGGGAGAGGAGGGGGAAGAGGGGGAGATAATGGGGCACGGGAGCCCTTAATTTCTCCTGTCTCCCCTGCCGGTAATAGGGCTGGATGTAAACACTGCTCTGGTGAATGTTGGAGAGTGATTACAGGATAGCTGGGGAAGGAGGAAGCATTCTGAAACCACAAGTAGGAAAGCAGCTCTTTGATGGAGGGTTAGTAATTTCTTTTTTCTCCGTGCCCTCTTCCCTTGCTCAGCAGCCCCCCTTCCCCTCCGTCCCCCACCTTCTGTAAACACAGAGGCAGAAATTAGACGTGGGCCAATCTGTTAAACGTCGGGAGGCAAAGTGGGCTTGGCAGTTGCTCCCATTCCGTAGGATACAAAAGAAGAGGCTGATAACCCTGGAATGGGCCTTTCTGCTCTTGGCTGTGGAGCAGCACACAAGGAGCCGAAGAGGAGGGAAGGCACAAACTGCTGCTGTGGGGAAACATCACGGAGCAGGATGGACGTTCATGAAATGAAGGCTGCATGTTCTCAGCAGGAATTGTCCAGGCACCAAAGTGCTGATGGCTGAGCAAAGAGCAGCTTCAGGGTGCCCACCTACGGGGAAGGTCCAGAGGTGACCTCACTGAGCAGGTTCACCCAAGCTAGAAGCTGCCCAGGGGGAACATCACCATCCCCCAACAGCCAGCTGGGCTCCAGAGCCTGATGCTCGACTTCTGGGTAACTCAGCCACTTTGCTCTGCCCTGGTTTTCCCCACGGGCAGACAGGGAAGCAATGACTCCTCTGGAAAGAGCTTGAGTCCAGTGGTTGGGCAGAGCTGGGCATTACATCCAGAACAAGCCACCCATGGGGGAAAATCCCCCAGCAAAAACGAGTTGGCCGTCTGTCCTCAGACGTGAGGGCTGCGTGTTCCTAAACACTGGGGATTTATATTCACAAGGAAGGGCAGAGAAAAGAGAAGGGGAAACATTCCACCTTTCCAAGAGTTTTAGAGGATTTATAGCAAAATTCCCCATCTTAGTCCTGCAAGGGCTGTTCGTTGCTGCTCTCTGAGCCACACTCCTCCAGAGCAGAGCTGGCAGGAGCACAGTGTGCATCCCAAACCCACTGTTTGCTTTCCAGGACACATCAGAGAGCAGTTTTCTTCTCTGAGCCAAGCCCACTCCCAGCCAAAAGCAGCGATTTTACAAGACCAAAGATGAATTCAGCCTTCAGGTTGCTACTAACCACTCCAGAGGCTTTAAGAGGAGTTAAATACCTCATTCTCCAAAATCCCATAGTTACTGGGTATCTAACTCCCCTCAAAAGCATTTCAGGTATCTTGTAGGGTTATCCAGCTCCTATATTCAGTTTTTAACCAAAGATACTCTTTAGCCACAAGATATCATGATGGCCTTTTAATTAAATCTCCTGCCTCATACACCCACCCCTCGACACTTAATACTTTGTGCCCCAGGCTGGTGGTGTTTCCTTGCACGACAGCACCACCATGAAAGCCTCCCTTTAAACAACTGTAAATGCTGAAGAGTACACATCCTGTACTAACCACGCATGGTTTACAAGCTGAAATAAATACACCAGACTGCTCTGGTGCATGCACGGAGCCATATCTATAAAAAGGTCATTATATTGCTATTGTTTATCCATGTAAGTTTGCTTAACCAACATATATAAATATAAGACAGCCCAAAAGCTATTTATAGGCTGTCCCTGAGCAGTCTTTTGTTAGGTCTCAATGCAAGAATTTAGGTATTAACTATAGGAACTGACCAAAACAGTGATAACATGAAAACTGATACAGAACGTCCTTCAGATGAGGTGGAACAATCCTGATATTCCCAGATTCCCACCCGCTCCTCATCGTTCACATTGTTCTCCTTCTTCACCGTTCTCCTTAAACTCTTTGCTCTGTCTATCTGCAAGATTTCATTCATGCTGTAACTGGAGACTTTCAACTCTATTGCACCTAAACCCCGCTTCAGTTACCATCAGCTACAGTTTGCTGCTTCTGAGCACCCACCAGCCCATAAATAAATTAGCCACCAAAAAACCCCAGCTCTTAGATAACTTCTGAGACTTTGTTCCAGTTTTTATCTCTACGAAGGTCTCTTACCTTCTGTAGGCTCAGCAGCAGCCTGAGACTACGTGATGAAGCAGCACAGTTCTTCACTGACAGTTCCCAATCTTCTTTCCTTCCCTTCACCCCCTTCCTCCTCTCCCTGGACCAGATATCTCCATATCTTCCAACAGGACAGACCCTCTAATGGAGACTGGGACCTTCTTTCTCCCACTTCTACTGCTTGAAGATGTGATTTCCCATGCTGGGAACCACCAACCCCGTATGCAAGTCCTGCAGCCTGGGCAGGCAGAGCAAAGCTGGTGTAGTTCAAGGGAGCACCACTTTACTGGCAGCAAATAAGACAGACACAGGCAGAGGCAAGTGAAGCTGCCCAAGGAAGTGCTGGAATGACCATCCCTGGCTGGGCTGGATGGGGCTTGGAGCAGCCTGGTATAGAGCAAGGTGTCCCTGCCCATGGCAGGGCTGGAATAGGATGAGCTTTGAGGTTCCCAAACCATTCTAGGATTCTATGTTCAAAAAACACTTGGGGACATTGTTTCAGTGCTGAACACGGTGGTGCTGGGTTAGTGGTCGGACTCAATGACCTTAGAGGCCTTTCCCAACATTAATAATTCCATGAAATATCTCAGAGCAGGCTGCCGTGGGTGATGCCCAGACAAAAAGCACCATCCCATCAGAAAACAACAACTCAGGGGCTGTTTGATACCATGTACCTGCAAAGCTACACCACCAGAGCCCTGCACTGCTCTCCCTCCGCTCCAGGCTTCTCCCCAGGAGCCACCGCATGGAATGGGCACAGGAGCCAGCAGGAAATGTGCTGCCTGTCCTGCCACAGGTGCCACATCCTTGTCACACTCCATCACACGCCTCTGCTTTACCTTTTCCTCTGTCCAAAGTTGGCGCATGGTCTAGTGCTGCTTTTGTTAATGAACAATCATGATTTAGCCATAAAACAGTAAACGGTGCCATGAGCTCATCAGACATTAGCAACACCCTGAAGTTCAAGCACGTTATCTGCACCAGAGTATTGCAGGGCGTGCTTATCATTTGGGAGAAGCTGAGTTGAGGGCTCCTGGGAGGGTTCAAATGTCATCTGTGGAAGAGGAGGGCGGGAGGCAGAGTAACTGGAGATGATCAATCTCCGAAAGGCAATAACTGCAAACTTAAGATATGAAAGCACATTAGTTCCCACAAATGGCTGAGGCTTAAACCCAAGCACAGTTACAGCCAGGAGGGTACAGTCAGCCAAGGTGCTATAAAGGCGTGATGTTATTACTTCCAAGGGATGCCATTAAAACTCTGTTTACAAACCTAATGTGCCAGGGAATGGGTCAAGGAAAGAATTATTAGCAACAAAGCTATTTGATCTCTTTTATGATCCAATGAGTCATATCACTTCATACTCCAGAAGGTGAATAATGCAAACCTCAAGCCTGTTGATTTATACATGTGTCCAGAATCCTGTGTTCTTTAACCCCAGATGCCCTCTTAAGTGTGATTCATCCTAAATCAAATGGAAGATTGGGTGCTATCATCCACACTCTCCCCTCCCACTCAGTAATTGAAAAGGTGATTGACATCCTGGTAGAATAAAATACCAGTGCCCAGTGATGGATGGCCAGGGCAGAGGATGGGGTCAAGATTCAGGACTTGCAGATATAACTCTATCCTCCTCCCCAGATGGGACAGTCCCAGTTTCACCTAACACTCCCTCTGGAATGCTGGAAACGGAGCCACTGAATAATTTAGGCTGAAAGGGACCTCTGGAGGTCATCTGTCCATCTGGACACACTTAAGTGGGTCAGATCTGGGTAGATGGAAGAGCTTTCTTTTCATGACACACTCATTGCTGCAGCTTCACCAAAGGCATGGGACCATGACCCAAACTGGTCAGAAATTGCAGCAGAAAACTTCAGAGTTCAAACGAGACAAATCCTGGGATGTTCCTCGGTGGCGTGCTGCTCTCAACAAAATCCTGGCATAAACCATTTGGCTTCAAGTGGAAAATCTGCTGCAGTATCAGTCAGCTCATTCTCCCAGCTTCTAGCAAGCCTGGGGCTTAGGTTCCCACATCCCAGCAGGCTTTAGGACTGTGTGAAAGATTGATCTGCAACCAGAGCATCCTGTGTCCCCAGGGTAAGTGCAGAATGGCCGCTGCAGAAAAATTCTGAGCTCTGGGAAAAACATGAAGGATGCAAAATCCACTGCTGCTGTTCAAAAAGTAACTCAAAAGTGGCTCAAGGCTGCAAAAGAGCGGGTGATTGCTTTGAATAATCTCATTTTTATCAATAGCATTATCAGAAAGCTAAATATTCCTGAAACGTTAAATTGTGCAAGTTTTCTTCTTCTCCACTCATCCCCACAACATTCAGGGCAATTCCAGAAAACACCAGTGAAAAGCCCTGTGTTTTCCAGCACATCCACAGTTCCACTGGTTTCACAAATACCTGGAGGCATGTCCAAGCCTGGAGCTTTGGAAGGGATTCCGAGGTCCATGGAGAATGCACGGTGTACCCCTCCCTGCCCAGCAGAGAAATCAGTGAAGGTCATCCATGGTTTTCATGTCTGCCCCACAAGGTTGTGTCCCCCCCCACATTCCCACCCTTAGAGCTCGAGGATGGGTGCGAAGCTGCTCCTGAGACACTGGGAATGCTTTCTTTTTGGAGACTTGAGTTCTTTGCATGAGAGACCAACAAAAAGCCCCCCAAACCCCAACAGATCCATAGCATTTGTCGATATTCAACCCCTGGAGCCCAGCCAAGATCCAGACCGTGGTTGTGTTGTTCTTGTGATGGGGGAATGCAGTGATTCTGTGGCATTGTGAGCAGCATTCTCCACCACAATACAAAGTTCTGTTGTTATTTTTTCCACAGCTGAAGCCAGGAAGAAGGAGAAGCTGGGCTGAAGAGCAAGGCCATGTTCAAACTCGAGCAGTTTATTAAGAAAGCTGAGCAACCAACCCACTATCTCCCTTCTGGCTTGCCAGTGCTTTTCATTTCCCTTCTCAAATCTATGTTCAGTCCTTGAATTTTTCCCCTTTGATAAGAAACTTCCACAAATCCAAACGGAACCAAAATGTGGATAAGGGATGAAAGCTGTACTAAACACTGTTTTAGAAGAAGGTGCTAATGCAGTGGGATTAAATAACCTGAGCCTCACCACACATCAGTAATGAGCTACCTTCTACGGCAGACCCAGTTTTTCAGGATTGAAACAAATCTGGTATTTTCACTTTTAAAGTTTTCATCTGGATCCAAAGCATCCATATCTCCTTGGGCTCATCCCTGCAAAATTCCACCAAACCCTGAAGTCAGTATATTCAATTCAGATTTCAATTAATCCACCTTTTAGACACCCAGTCAGAAAATGGGCTGATCTGCATGAACATATTGCCTACTCATGAAACCATTTTAGCCAACTCGTCAAGCATTGCCCACAGTCTTCACAGCTGCAGTTGCTGCAGCACGAAATGTATCTCCAGCAGAAGTTTAGGAAACATTGAATACAGGATGTCAAAGAATTTTCAATGAAAGCTTACTCACAGACCCCTTGTGGGCAGAAATACTGTGTCACAATTTAGACCAGACTTAGGCAGCTGTTGGCAACAGCCAATCTTGTTCTGCTAGTTCTCCCTACTATCTTGAAAAGGAGACCCATTAGTTCTTGTCTATCCTCAGAGCTGGGAAATTATTGGCTCCTCTCTTTAGGATCCTCTTCACGAGCGGGAGAGCCCCCCCAGCGCGCGGCGTAACCCGGGAATCTCCACGTTCAGTCAGAACCCAGAGCCCGGAGCTCCAGAGGGGAGGCCTGGACACCAGCCTGCTATCCCCCTGCTGCTTGGCAGCACCACACATAAACAGGATTGAAATATTTATTTTCCCCTCGCCATCCAACGCCAAACCTAAGAGCCACATGTCGTAGTTAACAGCTGGGCTGTAAGATTGCAAACTGGGCTTTGGACTTACCCTGCCTACAGCACCCTGATCACTGCGAGTCACAAATGATGTCATTTCAGCTACTGCCAGCACAAGGATTAGCAACATCAGTTGTAATGAGCCACTTCATTTCCAAATAACGTTTAGAAATTTACAGTGCCTGGAATTGCGATGATTAAATGGATAACAGAGTTGGATAGACCGGATATGGATCACTTCTAATTTCCCACTTATATCCAGTAACCCATCATAAACTATCCCGAGTCCTTTGGTCTTCGTTTCTCTCACACCAGAATATTTAAACAAAAAAAGATGATCCGTCATTGAAGTTACAGTGGTGGAAAACCAATGGGAGATAAGAAGCCGGCCACAAATTCCCAGACCTCGATGTCCTGTTTCCAATTCTGGCTGTGTTGGGGAGAATTAAGAGAAATGCCAATGAAGTGACACAAAAGTGAAAAATTAAACCAGACCTATGGAACATGAATCTGTGACTTTTTCTGATTATAGAGAGTCCATACTCATGTATCCAGTTTCACAAAATCATTATTCCCTATTCCCATGAGTACAGACTGGTCACATATCCAAGGACCAAGACCTCAGACAGAGCACAGCTGGTTTAAAAGAGCTGAAACAGGGTAATTACCTTAAAAGAGCAGAGATCTAAAGAGAAGTATTGATTTTGATGACTTTTTTCCTAGAAATGTCAGAATGTTTGTTAGATTTCTGCATTATTTACCACAGTAAAAAAGTTCAAGTGACTAATCCCCCTGACAAAGTGTCTTGGTAACATTAAATCCATTTTTTAAGTAGGCCCGTGGGACACGGGAAGTTTAGCATTTTATTCCAACTGGGAACAATCCCTCCCTCAAACTACAGAATTTCTGAGGGAGCAAAATTCCTCTTTGGTACCTTCTGTCCTACATATGGCTACAGGGAGGTCTTTTACACGGGTTTCGAACATTTCCTTTGCAGTTCGAGCCACTTAAGCAATTACAACACTATTGTCTCTTTTTCTTTCCTTTTCCAATTCCACATCACATCTGCAAACGCCTCCGAATGGAAGCTGCTGGTTCTGCTGCCATGCCCTTCCCAATTCAGCTTTAATGACACTAAAATCTGAAGTTTAGTTGCACCGAGTTTATTCCTGCCAGAGTAGTTTGGGTCAGTTTTAATCCAACACACCTACCCCAAGCTGTGACCTCCCCAAAATGGGCCAATCCACCTGGAAAAATCCATGCTTCGCTCTTTCTTTCCACATTAAAGTAATGACACAAAATAATCAGATGCTGGAATGTGTCTTGGCATGAACAACAAACACAGGCAGCTTTATTAGCTGTTTCCCTGGAAGAAAGCTCCAAAGACCCTCCACATATTCACTAATGTGCACTGGGAATGACCTCAGCTCTTCCAGGCCAGGCCAGGGCAAAAGCTCCTTTAAACATCTTTATAACTCACTTTATACTCGACTTCATTACTAGCAGGGAAGGATGGAAAAACTCTCCCATTGCCTGGGAAACTTGTGGAAAGGGGGATGATGGATTACAAAGGGGACTTGGCATGGTGGTGCCTCCCAAACCTCCTGCCACCGAGTGTGGGTTTCCTTCAGCTGGGAGCGTTTAACAGGCTGTGCTATTTCAGGGACAGGGAATCCCCTGGGATCCCTGCAAGTGCCTCTGCAGAACTGGAGGGTTACATGGATGCTTCTTAGCCTTGGAACTGCCAGCTTTTTGGGGGAAAACACCCCAAAATATACTGATATATCCCGGTTAGGGGATATGGGTACAGCCTGGGATAAGGTGGTCAGCAGCAATTCAGGAGGGGTATTTGATATTCTGGCAGAACATTGCTGTCCAAGAGCCTCTGGCCAGAGCTGGGTGGCCTGGTCCAGCAGACCCTGGCTGCATCTCAGAAGGGATCACCCAGCTGCAGTTCCCTGGAGTTACTAAAGAGCAAACAAGGAAGCAGAGGGGTTTTGGAATCGGAGCTATCGCCAGCTCCGCTCTCCTGGTGTCATCAGACTGTGCTGAGGAGCTAACAAGGATCTACACAGACTCAGGGGCAAAATCCGGTTTGTTCTGTGGTGGCAAAATCCCAAGTGGGGAGAATTCACTTCCACCAGCTACACCTTGCACAGTGCCTGACCATGGAGAACTCCATCATGAACTAGGACAAGGTCACTGGAGGGAGGGATGCAGAAACATAAAAGAAGGAGAGAAAGATATTAAATATGCATATGGTTTCAAGAGAGAAGAAAAAAGCAGATTCAGAGGTAAACAGAAGAGCTGGGTCACAGAAAGCAGAGCAATGCACAGAGCAGAGTCAGCTTTTCTTTGAGGAGCTGGGGTCAGCTGAACTCTGTGTCCATCAAAATCAATCACTGAGCAGGCAGGGCAAGCGCCAGCCAGCGCTGAAATCCTGCAAGAGCAGCCCTTATTCAGAGGGGACAGCAGAGGCAGCTCCAAACCCAGCCTGGAAATCGCTGTGTGCTGCCAGGGAGGGGCTGGACAGGAGTCGTGGCCATGAGGACTGGAACAATAACAGACAAGAAGCTGTGCTGCTTCTCAAGCCACTCATGGAGCAAGCTGCCCCCACCTGGGTCCTGCTCTGTGGCTGCTGTGGAATTCCTGCTCTGGTAGTGCCACCAGTGCTTCTCTACAGGACTGAGAAAGTCCCGTGCTGGCCACCGCAGTAACAGACGCTCTCTGCTATCCGGAGAGGCTTCCAAGCTTTCTGTACCACCAGATCTTAAAAATACTTGGCAAAAGCAGTCAAATAATCCTGTTTACATTACAGATTGACAAGACTCTGTCCTGGCTTCTCCAAGTTCACCCCGCCAGACCCAAGTCCAAGTCCCAGTCCTGTGCTCTGACCAAAAGGAAATACCCCCAAAATCTCGTGTAGGACAGTTAAAGAACATGCTGGACCACGCGGTCACGAAATAAGGGGTCACTCAGCAAAGCAATTCACAGGAAGATGAAGCCTGGTGGGGGCTTCTGGTGTTTCAGACAAGCATAAAACCTTGAGGGCAAAGCCTCCTACAGCCTGAATCCTGAAAGCTCCTCCAGAAGGAACATCATTGCCAGGGAGGGATGGGCAGTGCCTTACAAAAGACTTACAAGACTGTAACTCCACTCCCTGAGCCACAACTCCCCATGGTATCAGTACAAACAGGAGTAATGACAAGTCTCAGTCTCTGGAGGGAGGTTTGGAAACCTTGGAGACTCCTCATAAATGAAGCCTCAAATTTCCAGTTTCTCCCCAAATTCTCAGTCAGCCGCATACCCAAGATTTAAAAATAATAAAAAAAAAATCCAACACTTGCATAAATAAAATATAAATGGCATCCTGTGTTCTCTCCCACACCCCATTCTTCCTCCCTCCTCTTTCCTCATTGTTTGTTCAACAGGAAGTTGGCTCTGCTGCGAGGTACACCAAGCCATCTGTCAAAAACATGGAAACAGTTAACAAGGCACACAGAGGCTGGAACGACTTGTTACGGAGCCTATTGAAGGTCAGAACCATAGGCCGAGCTTTGGGAGAGCAATCCAAGCCCCAGAGTGGGGCTGCTTAAACCAAATTACAGCTTTTCCCTTCTGACACAGGGATGGCACTTTGCTGGGGTGGGATGCACCAAAGCTGACCGGCCAGTGCTCCGGGGAGAGCGGAATCCTCACGGGAAGGTTTGGCACATCGGAGCAGCTGAAGGGCTGGTGGAAGCCAGAGACAGCGTCCTTCTCGTCCACAGGCAAAGGTACAAGGGAATGGGACTGACGTAGAAACACTTCTGGAAGTGTTTCTACTGGAAATAAAGGATAAGAATAAATTCTTAGGGATTTCTGAAATTCAGGGATCTTTGCAAAACCTCCCTTCTGAAGTCAGAGCAGCTCTGCCTTCAGCGTTGCTCTAGGCCAGCTCTTGGGCTGTTGCCTGTGAACATGAGGGATTCCAAACAGAGCCTGAACTGGTCCCAAGATGGGGAAAGACAGATCTGCCTGATTTTGAAATGAGTGCTTTTGAAGCCACATCTTGATTCACTAGACCCTCCAAAGGAGGGGGAAGGGAAGAGTATCTGATTCAGAAGTGAAATCATGCATTAGGTTGACTTGCTTGGCAGAACTTCCAGCAACTTTGTACATCTCATTCCCAGGCTGGAATATCCTACCTAGAAAGGGACCAGGAGGTCACTGCAGTTTTTAAGTCCTTACCCTGCTGAGGCCACCCAACAGAGCCGCCACGGAGCAATGGCTGCAGCAGCATTGGTGCTCTTCTGTCTTTCCAGAAAAAAAAGTGACCCCCATTTGCTCAGTGGTGAGAGAGAAGAGCCAGACGGCCGGACCTGAGCAAGGCACGCGACCCTGGAGGAGGAGACTGGGGGTGAAAGGTTCCATAAACCGATTACCGGGAAAACACGCAACTGGAAACAAATGCTAATAAAAATTGCAACATTTGGAGATCAAACGCCTTAAATCATCACATTTCTTTAATTTAAAAATGCAGGATAAAAGAAACTAAAATGACTCCACGGGACATTTAAGCCAATCCAGTATTTTCCAGGCGTGTCCCTAATTTATTTCACAGCAGAAGTCTTAAGAGTAGTTATAAATTATCACTAAACACAGAGGGAAGACTCTGGTTTGTAGGAGCACACCTAAAAAGTCACCCTCTCTTCCAGAAACACCATCAACAAAAATCTTGTAGCATATACTTCATCCCACAGCTTAAATTGGAGGTGTTCAAGTCAGAATATTTCTATTTCCATTTCCTTTCAGGAGATTTCTATTGGCTTCAAACCTAGACAGCACCGAGAACCACAGGAACCCTTAACTCAAAGGGTCTGGGTAAGGAGCAGGCCAGGTTGCCAAGGTTTGGGGAAGAACCACCAAAGATACCAGACCTAGAGCTGTTCTCCAGATCAGGTTTTTGCCTCTATTACAGCCAAAACAGTGAAAGAAAGTTTTGGGCCTTTATGTTTCATTTGGCCTCAGAAAACCTTTTAAAGGTTTTCTCCGAGCCATGGAAATGCCAAACTCCTCAGGCATCTCAGAGCCCTCTGCAGCCCAGGTTCCCCAGGCTGGGGGTTTCTCAGGGCTGCCCAGACTCTGCTCATCCCCTCAGTGCACAATGATCATAAACAAACCCAAGGCCATGCTCTAAACACGAGCACTAAACAGAATTAATTGAAACAAAGCTTAACAAACAAAAATAAAACCAAAATGCACGACAGCATGTGGGGATTTGGGGCTAATCAGAACCAGCTCCCCTGAACTTCCAGCTCCCACTCAGCTTTCAACCACTGAAAATGAAAACCTTTCCGTTTTTAAGAAGCTACAATATTCTGACGACAATTTGACTGAAGTCAGAGTTTGCTTTTGTTGATCTTTCCCCCCAAGACATGCGAGGCTGCACTTGACTGGTTTACAGAGCACCTCTGTACTTGAAGGAAAAGGTAAAACTAGACCCCAAAGGCATCTCTGGGACCCGGGCAGGATACAGGGCTGAGCACGACCTGCTCCAAGCTCCCTGCACTCACCTTTCTCTGCACTGACACCAGAACCTTCCTGTCCCTGCAGCAAGGCACCTGCAAGCCCTTTTAGGATCCTGAAACCACTTGACAATACTGCAAAAGACACATTTACCCATGGATGGAGCGGCCAGATGGACACACCCTCCTGCTCTGCAGCACCGCACACGTTTGGGTCGCTGCTGAGGACCAGCACGGCCCCTTTGGCCTTCCCGGGGATTCCCAAGGGACACACCGAGCTTAGCCCGGGCACGGCACCAACAGGAGCCAACCTGAAACAAGGTCAGGCTCCAGCCAGAGCTCAGCTCTGTGCTCTGAGCATGCTGTAGGTGTAGTCTGCACCCTGCTCATCACCTACAGCTACCTCTGAGTGCTGCCTCTGTCCCGCTTACGCAGCACTCATGCAGCATCAAAGGGCACCGTCAGTTTGGATCTGCCTGGAATGAAGGAGGGTTCTGTAACTGTCCCCAGAACAGCCCAGCCCTGGGAGCTGCCTGGCCTTCTCTCTCCTCTGGCCTTTGTTTGCAGATGGAGATGAAACCTGAACACTTCCAAGGCATGGTTTTCCAAACCAGTAAATAAGTCTCACTCGTGTCTCCTTCCAGGCCCTTCCACATGCCCCAGGAGGATGGCAGAAGTTACAGGACCCTCATTTGTCACTTTTGTCATTTGTTTTTTTCCTCCAATGGCTCTCCTGCCTCTATCTAATCAGGGGGACGTTTCCTGTCTTTGTTCCCAACCATTCATCCTGCGGGAATGATGATTATCATCAAACAGCATTAAAATAGAAAGCCTGGAGCCAGCACCCAATTAGCTTGGAGTTAGGGAGCCCTGGAAAGGAGCAACGGAAGAGCCCACAGACAACTGGCAAAAACGGGCACTGAATTACGTGTCATTCATCCACAGCATCGTCCCACCTTCAAAAGTAAACCTGGGCTTCAAACCCAGCAGGGGCCAAGCTCGGAACCAATAAACAGAGAATGTTCCAAGAGCCAGTTCTGTCCACCAGCTTAAACCTCACACCAACTGGGAGACAACTGCTCCATCCAGATCTCCCAGTGGGCGAAATCATCCAGATTCCCTTTGTGCATCTCATCTCTGCTGCCAGGAAGACACAGCAATTCTCTCCTGAAGGAACAGCGAGGTGACAGAGAGGTCCTCAGGGTGTGCAGATCCTGGATCCATATTAGAGAAAAACCCAAACCTACTTTTGCCTGTTGCCTATTGCAGCTCCCCAGAGAAATGCCACCCTTGTTAGGGCTGGAAGAAATTCAGACTTGTACTTAGTTCACAAATAGGAGTGAAGAACCAGTGACAAACTGGAAGACTCTTCCAGGCTGAAAAAAGACCATGAATAAGATATGACCACAGAATTTGGCTCACCAGTCAGTTTTTCCTCCGAAAGCCAGGTACTATTTTTCCTTCCTAAGAGAACAAACCCCAGTATTTCTGGTGTCCCAGAAGCAGGCTGGAAGTAGCTGGACAGTAACAGCCCTGAGTCGGGATCCTGCTCTGGCTTGGGTGGATTATGAATTTCTTCCTCAGAAATGTTGTCAGTAAACCTAAAATCACTTTGTACTGAAGACTTTTGAGGGAATGCTGCTATTTGAGAGCCCTGGAAACATGAAGTGTTGTTTACTACTCAGCTTAGCTGACCCAAGGATTTGCCTCCAAGCACAAAATTCCAATCCTTTACTGCAGATCCCAGGACGTGTGAATCACAACAGAAACTTCAAAATAACTTTGGGAGAGGCTGGAGCTGGAGCAAAGCTGCTCCTAACATCCCCTATGGCAAAGCCAGCCCAATCTGCAAACCCTCTGCATCACTGGCTCTGAATCCCAGATATCATTTCAGCTCATATTAGGGGGTAAATAACAAGTGTTGACCTCTGAGAAGAGGGGAAATTCAGACCCAGTCGTTGGGCCTAACCCCTTGCTGCTGACTGGAAAAGAACCAAGTCAGGTTTAAAAATACAAATACATTCATAATTTCAAAGTCTGCTCTTCTGATGATGTTCACCCTATTTCTTTTCCTTCTTCCAGCCATTTTTTCCAGTTGCTAATTGGAGGCTAATAAGAAATGCTTAAAAAGCCCAACTTTGCATAGCTGAATTTTTTTTGCCTTGTTCATCTTTATACACCCTGGCGCCAAAGCCCGCGCTGGTGTAAATCATGTACTTGATGGGAACTTCACTCATTTATATCCAAAGGGAATCCGGTCTCCAGTGTCTCCAGATAACGATCTTGTTGTGTTTAATACCGCATAAACACATAGGATGATGCGTTCCCTGTCTTAAAAAAAGTTTGTTTAACTTTTTCTGTCTCATCTTTAGTCAGAATAGCAAACAACGGGAGGGAAGGGTGGAGAAAGAGTGAGATCCTAGCAATGAGATCATGCAGCACAGAGTCCGGTAAACTCCAGGGTGAGAAGTCTTTTAAACACAAATCTATCTCTGCAAAATCAATGGGAGGAAAAAAAAAAAGGAGGCTAAATTTAACCCTTATTCTATTTAAAACCCGTGCGCAGCATCTCGCAGAACTGCATTACATAAACACAATTGTGTTATATTTACGGTTCGAAACAAAACACAAAACCCTCAACTGCAGGACTCCAGGTCCCACCCAGCCACGGCCGGTGCTCGCTGGAAGAGCCGCACACAGGGAGCAGCCCTGGAGCCCGGCGCTGTGCCCGGCCCCATCCGGCAGCCACGGAGCAAACCCACCCTCCAGGAGCACACGGCTCCCAGTTTGCCAGGTGGACTGGTCCTCCTGGGTGCACCCTGCTGCAGGTGCAGTGAGCCAAAATCCCACCCACCAGCAAGGTGGGAGCGTGGAAGGAAAGGCAGGCACCAGCCTTGGCCAAACCGCTGGATACAACCCTTGCTCAGCCCCTTGGCACAATTTCCAGCCCTTCAGCAAACGGTGCTGGAGGTTTCCACAGCAAAAACACCATCCACCCTCCCCAGAAAATTCTTAGCTGGCCACTGAAACATCTGCTTGCCAGAGACACCCCAGCCCGTGTGTCACTGCTGGCTGAGTCACACGCAAGGTCGGTAGCAGCCTCTCCCCCCGGGCTGCACAGGACTCACGTGTACAACAGGGTGGCAACGTCCAACACCCAACAGGCCGTGGCTGCAGAGGCACAGCCACGGCTCTGCTTCCCACAGCACCCTTTGGACTCGATGGTCACCAGGCAAGGGCTTCCTGAGGTGGCCGAAGTGCTGGTGTGACTGTTGTGTAACACGTGAGGCCGCCGTGGTTCTATCAAAATAAACCTTGACCGACGTGATGCAACAGCCTTGGCAGAGATGTCAGCATTGGTGCTGGCCCCAGAGGCCACAAAAACCTTCTCCACATGCAGGAGGATCTCTTTGGGAGAGGTGTACCAGGAAACCCACAAAGCCCTATTTCTCCATCCCGCTGTCCTGGTTTTCCCACTCCAATTAACTCTCAAATCAGGTTGGATATATAGAGGACTTTCATATTCAGACTCTGACATAGGACAGAGAGGTTCCTCTCTCTGGATCACTGGCACACGGACAATGAGCTCCTTGTCCTCACTCCTGCCTTTCTGAAGCTCTGCTAGGGCTTGATGCACATTGGGTTTCCTCTTTTTATTAAAAAAAATTTACAGACGACCTTAATTTTGCAAACGCTATTCATTGCAAGCAGCATTTTGGCTCCCCCATTGCTCCCAAGTCAGGCTTTGTTTTCTTTCTCCGGGGTAGGCTGTTTAATCCCAGCCCTCTCACTTTTTTTGCAGTGGATGGGACCCAAAAGCACATTTGGGATCATTTCTTTCCAGTTTGCCTCTGCAGTTTCTTCTCGAATGAGGTATTTTGCAGCTGATGCTCAGCTCTGCTCCAGCTGTTTCGAGGCGAAAGAAGTGGCTAATGGGATCAGGGACCCGACCTTGGCACTCCAGGCATGTAAGCATTTAATTCTGCCACCCGATTTATAACCTACCAGTCACTCCTGTGGTGATCCCACTTCGCAGCAGCATTGCAGCCACCAGCCCAGAGGTGAGAGACGCTGCTTTTTAAAAAGGCATCAGCTCTTCGGGGAAAAGCGGGAACCCAATTATAAAGAAAATTAATTTATTTTTTTGCCATCGTTATCCTCAATATGAAAGAAATCTCAGACAGAATGACTAATCCGGCTCCAGCCAACACAACCTCAGCTGCTGGCAGCAGGGAGGCAGCCTGGGAGGGAGGGAAGCAAAGCAGAATGGTCCCGGATTCCTCTGCCAAGCAGGGAAATGCTGCCAGAGCAGGGGACCCCCAGAAAACCTGTCCAGGAAAGGGGGGAGCGCTGAGTCCCCCAGAACACAGAGAAGCACAGTAAAAGCAGCTCCTTGTAGCTACAGCACCTCAGAAATACATTCTCAGAGGGGTCCTACAACCCGGGCTGGTGGCAGATGGTGTGAACTCCAGCTAGAAACTCCAAGAGGAACCAAGCTCGGAGCAGGAAGGACAGATGGATGCACAGCAAGAATCCAGCGGTGTTCACACACACACACGCACACACACGCACACTACAGCAACCAGAGCTTCCCGAAACGCTGCTCCCTCCTTGACTTTAGGCTGTGGCTAAATAATGCTGCATTGTTTTGTATCAGGTTCGGCTCTCGCAGCCCCGCTGCGGCTCAGAAACAAAGGGGGCTTCATGCAGGACAAAAGGGGACTGTTCTACCTAATGAGGACCAGTTGAGAGGTATGGAGACAGCACCCTCTCCCCATGGGATCGGGGCTGTGAACAGCCCCTCTGGCTAATGAAGAGCAGTTGAGAGGTGCGAGCAGAGGGAACAGGGACGTCCCCGAGCAGAGAGGGGCCGGTCCCGAGAGACGCCGGCGCTGCCGCTCGGCAGGGACAGCCCGGGAGAAGGGAACACGTTTAGGTTCATCTGTCACCGTGATGGCTCCTGACCTGCCAACCTCGCGGGCCCCGCTCTCTGACCTCCTGCTCTGACCTCTCCAAAGAGGCCCTGGTGCTCAACCAGAAGTCCCCTATTGACTACCTGTCAGAGGGCACCTGCTTAAGGAACCCCATAGAAATTAAAGTCACAAAATGAGTCACAAGGGACTGTTTGAGCTGGGAAGCCAGCATTAGTCCCTGCCTGGTAAACCAATCTCCCTAATTATCTGTCAGAAGAACCTCTCTTTTTTCTATTTTCTTTTCTTTCCCTCTTCCCCCTGCTACCCCCTTCCCAGTCCTCTCTTCTCTTTGACTCATTATCTTAATTTCACATTAACCAGAGGGATTAAAAGCACCTTGGGAGGGGAAAGGAGTGGAGGGGGGAGAGGCAGAGGCTGAAGAAAGAGACACTTCAAGTCTTCCTTGCTGGGTCCTTGCAGGAGCTCGGGCCAGCAGCGCCGTGAGCCACCGAGCCGGGTCGTGTTTTCGTGTCCAGCCCCCACAGCCACAACCCAACCTGGTCTAAAAGAAAACAAACCCTCAGCGGGGCAGTGTAAAGCAAGCCCTGTCCGAGGGAGGATGTGTGGCTATTCCTCATTTCCCCAGCCTCCTCCCCTGCAGGGTAATGCTGTGCAGCTGCACCGGAGTGTCTTTGCTGGGCTTTCTCCTCTCGGGCACACGGCAAAGGGGCTGTGGCGGTGCCCGGGGCACGGCCACGCTCCAGGAGCTGCCCCCTGCTCCAGGGCACTGCACAGGAAGTGGCACCGTCCCCTCCATGGCTGGGGCTCAGCCCCGCAGCTGAGGTTGACTCCCAAGAGTTCACCGAACGAAGATTTGTGATCCACAACTCTGCTGATTTTGTGTTTCTTAAATAACGCTAAACAACAGGAATGTTGTGATTTGCCAGATCTGGACCCCTTTTCCTTTTAAAAAAGTTCATAGAATTATGGAATGGTTTGGGTTGGGAGGAGCCTTAAAGCTCATCCCATCCCACCCCTGCCATGGGCAGGGACACCTCCCACTGTCCCAGGCTGCTCCAAGCCCCAATGTCCAGCCTGGCCTTGGGCACTGCCAGGGATCCAGGGGCAGCCACAGCTGCTCCGGGCACCCTGTGCCAGGGCCTCCCCACGCTCCCAGGGAACAATTCCTTCCCAATATCCCATCTAAATCAACTGGTGTTACATCTGAAGTTCATCAAGCACCACATTACCAAGACAGTGTTGAGACCAACGACAGCACTGCTGCTTTTTCAAACAAATACTTTGCTTTTCTTTCCACATGGCAAAATTGGGTTAATGATACTCACTTCCCTCACCCTCCAAGAAAGCCAAGCTAAAGTCTGCACATCGCTTCAGATTCAGACAACTCCAGCAAATTCACCTAGAACTTTAGTTGAGACCAAAGCAATGCTTTCCTACAAATGAACAGCATCCTCATTGGATCCCAAACTCCTTCCCGGAGGGCAGGATTGCATATCCCATAACTGCATCTTCCACAGTCCGTGGTGCTCAGTAGGAAACAGAACATCCTGTCATGTCCAGCATTACAAAGCTATTACTGCAGAAAGACAATTAATTATGTTCTGAAACATCTTAATTACAACAAGAGGGAACAAACAAACTAACAAAAAACCCCACCCTGGGATGTAATTTGTTCCCAGCTCCAGGGTCCCTGTGAGAAGTGAGGCCAGGTGCGTCTGACTGCCCTTCCCCAGAGGATCACATCCAAGGCTTTACAACAAAGCCAGCTAGCAGGGAATTTTCACATGGGTCTAGGTTTCATCAGGAACATTTTAGCCCTGTACTCCCTCCTAACCCCTCAGAAAGCCAGGACTGCATTTCGGTTTTATTCACAAATGTGGCTGTAACCCATTACTCCTGCTAAAAGGCCGAAGATTTAATAGTGTCTAACTCCACAGTTAGTCCCATTGGATTCCAGGGGATTACTTCTGCGGCCAAGTACGAGCATTAAGTGTGAATAAAGACATCAAACTCGGCCCTAAGTGTTGATGATTCATCGGCAGAATTCCTAGAAGAGAGGGAATCCGCACAACAGCCTCATAGCTGTGAAGTGACCTAACTAATGCCTTGTTACACAGACAGTAAAGCTGCACCCACTGGGAGGAATGGGGAAAATATATTGCCTGGAGGGGATGTCACTGGAAGTGAGAAGGTTTCTTGCCCTGCTTCTCTGCGAGGGAGTCAGGGGCTGTCAAATACTCCCTCATTCCTTCACACTGCGAGCCCCCGGTGCAGCTGAGGAGGGTCCTGCTGCTCTTCCCTGTGCAAGTGGTGGGGAAATGAGGAGCTGGGAATGGCATCAGCTGCTCCTCTCAGTTACCTGCAAGCAGAGCTGGGTTAGGCAGGAGCAATGTGTCTCTGTCTCCCTGCCCCAAACCATCACCCCCAAGCCAATAAAAGCCAGCCCAAAGCACAAGTCCTGGAGCTGACGTTCCCTCACGCTCCAGATCAGGTATCTCCAGTCACACCACTCACCCCTTAATGAACCCATGAGGGTTTGGCCTCTCTTTTACTGGGTGAAAACATTTTCTCATGGTCAAATGATAAGGAAGCTTGATGCAATGAGCGACAAAGGACAAAGAAAAAAATCCCAACAGAGGTGAAAAGACATTTTTCACATATTTTCTCCCTGTCATCTTCCAGGAAACTGATAAAACTGGTTTCAGATGTAATTTTCATTCAAAATGCAACCATATACCTTTGGATTGAGTAAACCCAGGCCTCGAGCACAAGCACAAGGGAAGGAGCATGCCCTGCTTAATGGCCCAGAGCCCTGAGAAGAGATTGTAACCAAAGCCGGGAAAAAAAGCAGGAGAATTCCCTTTACCTTCCCCACTGGCACTGACGAGGGAGATAAAGTGTCTCCAAAGAACTGTCTGTGCTTTCATTCATAGGCCTGTGGTTTTACTTCAGGCACCTGCTGAGAAAGTGTTGGCTGAGAAGCAAACAAATGCAGTGAATTTAGGAACACAGACAAGCAATTCAGCCTCATAAATGGGAAAATCATCCTCTGGGGTTTGGTTTGGAAACACCGATGGGCCTGGAAGCCAAAGAGTGAGCAACAAAAACTCATCCCACGTCAGTGTAAGGAACCTTCACCTGTTCTTCACAGCTCAGTCTGCCTTTCTTCCCCACCAAGAACACGGAGGAAGGATCCTTTTTTACCCTTGCAGGGAAACTTTATACATTTAAACAAGCAGTACTTAAATAAACCCCTTGAAGTGGAGTGCTGGGATGAAAAAATGGGACACACTCAGCAGCCCCAAAGCTGGAGGAGCTGTGCTGCTCAAAGCCTCGAGAACATCTTTGTTTCAAACACTTCTGTGGGTTCAACCCCAAAAAAGCACCATTGCCTGCAATCCAAGGCAACTGTCCTGAGGAGCAGGTCAGGGTTTTCACACCCTTGTCACAATCTCAGCGTGACTAAACTCACTTCAGATTCCCATTTGAAGAAAACCCAGCCGAGATTGTGAAGTTTTCCATGAAGTAGAAAGTCCCAGAGTTTTTCATTAGGAAGAAAACCTCGTCTTTGCCACTCTGGTAAAACCAAAGCCCTGCCATGACGAGCACAACCCATTCACAGTTTGGTGCTGAACACCGAAGACCATAAAGTTCCTGCCCCAAGCTCTCAAAGTCACGGTGCTGGGAAGCCCTACCCTACACCTCCAAAGCCATGGTCTCTGAATTCCTTTTGGAAGAGGCACCACCCATTCCCTCTAGAGGTGGGGTCACCAACCCCCTCGCTCACTGTAACACCAAAGAATTTATTTACAGCAGCACAGAAACCAGGAAGAAGTGAAATGCTGCTGCTGAATTGCAAGACCCCATTGAAACAAGAGCCTTTTGGTGTTATGCAAACAAAACACTAAAAGCCAAAGGAAGTCATGCCAATGTCATCTGCTGGGAAATTTAGTTGAAGCTGACGCTCTTACAAAACGTTTTGATTTTAGCCAAAATCTGGTTTTTCTTTTCAGTGTAACCTGTTACACAGAGCAGAGGGAGAAGAAAGGTTGGACCAGTTTTATGGGAACACACTCAGCAGACCCACAGTATTGTGCTCAATTTGGCCACAGAAACATGAATGCACCTTGGAGGGTCACTCCAAAACAATACAGGGTTTTGCAAAGCTCGTTCCCATCCAAGGAGTCTGAAGTGGGGCAGGACCACCTTTCGTCTCCTTGTACCAGCCTGCATGGAAATCAGTAGGAATTTCTGTAATTCAAATAGTCAGACTGAGAAAATAATTCAAATACACACGTTGATGCTGACAGTCACACTCCTTAAAACTCATTAGGAAGGGCAATGCTGCACATTTTTAAAACCAAGCATTTGTGCACTTCCTCCGCCTCAAATATCTTGGAAATGAGGCAAGAGAAGCCACAAAGAAGGGACCAGCAGCACTATCTCTTCCCTGAAGTGAGAAACAAATCCCCCAAGTACAAATGAAGAGTTAGAAGTGACACTGAGGTGGGCAATTCCACCAGCTCCGATTTCTCCTGAAGTGTCCACTCAGCCAAAGCGTCAAAAAGTCAGGAGTAGCCAAGTGTCAAGGTTTGCACATAACAAGGAAAACAAGTGCAGTTCATGCCAAGGGAGAGCCAAGCAGCTGAATTAATGCTGCCTCAGCCAACTTACAATGCAAAGCTTCCAGGCTATGCAGGTTGGGTTTCCTGGCCTCGGTGCTGCATTTAAACTACTTTTGCACATGTAAGAGGCCAGAACTGTCCCCTGTGCTCCGAGGACATGTGTCCCATTTGGCTTTTGGCTGCACGGCCTGAGCTGTTAGTTCCAGTTGCAGAAAGATGTGACTGGGGAAATCCCTGTCGCTGAGCACTGGGGAGGAGGAATTCACTGGAGAACTGAATTGCTGAGGGGCTCTGAGGATTAAGGATGACCTTTATCTTCTGCCCAGAACCATGGGACTCAATGTTCAGTGCCTCCAGAGTCCTGATTTTTCGGAAAGTCTTGTGCAGAAGAGGCAAGTTTCCTTCCCTAGCCCTACACTTGCATGTGTTGTGTTCCAGTCTCCTGACTCAGGCTCGGCCTAAGGGACAACCACCACGTCAACATCTGCATTGGGACCCCCCCAGCCCCTGTTCAGAGGGCTACAAAAGCAGCTCTGTCTGCTTGTGGTACCCCAAATAGGGAATTCACACTGCCCTGCCTCCTCCTGGACTTCCCACTCCACTGCAGGCATGGAGCTGGCTCCATGCAGGGGAGCTGTGGCTCAGTTCACAAGCAAAGCCCCAGGGTAGCGTTACAGGTCTCTTCTGCTAGCCAGAGATACAAAAACCACACTAAGGCAAGGAGAAAACCAGTCCAGAACCCTGAGTTACTCAAGAAAAAGGGACCAGCAAGGCTCCTGGTTAAGCATCTGAAGGATGCCTCCAAGCTGCCCAAGTCCTCGGGTCCAAGTCCCCTCTCACATCCCTTGGATGTTCCTCTCCAACGGGTTTGGGGTTTTTTTTGCCCAGAGTCCTCAGTCCTCTCCCCAGTGGAATGAATGATTCACATCCAAACCCTGAAGCGAGCTGAAAGCTGACTTGCAGTGCAATGGATCCTCTTTCCCTCCTGGCTCAGGCTCCCGTGCTGCTGCGGGGCAGCTGCCGCGCTCCATCTCGGAGCGGCATCGGCCGGAGCCATCCCCTGGACACGGCTCCAGGGCTGGCACGGCGCTCTCACCCTCTGGCATGCGCTACAATTCCACCCAAGACCTCTTGAATCAAGGCCAGACAGGTTCCCTCGGCCATTCCCAACACATGCACCGTGGCCGAGTGCTGAAAAGGTAAATGGTTAATGGAATCTGGAGGGGTTTTTAAATTTTTTTCTTTTATTTTTCCTGTAGTCACTGCCAAATGATTGCCGAGCTCCTTAGCAAAAGAATAACAAAAACCCCACAACAGGACGTGTTCCAAATCAGCCACACGGCGCAGCAAATAAATTCAAACACACAGGATTCCTCCCCCCAACACTATAAATAATAAAAACAATACACCTCGGCTACAGAAACCCAAGCAGGGCAGAAACAAACACGCCTTGAGCCATACATTGATCTGTACATCTGAGTATCCATCACCCCTCTGCTTCCCTCTCTGTCTACTTTGGCATCTGGCATTAACCAGGTTCTGAGAGATGACCTTCAATTTGCTCACTCTAAAGCGAGTCTGGCGTGCCAGAGACTTAACAGATGATAGATATACTTTGGCTCCAAGGAGTCAGCGCTCCAGAGTCTTTGAGCGTCCCACTCCAGACCCGGGATAGAGCAGGCACGTAATCCTTCCATCACGCCCCTTCGATCTTCTGGGCTCCCGGGGTTATTTACTACCTGGTCTGGCTGCTGGGAAATCTGGGGAGGACCCGGAGCCTCCTGCGAGGACCCTCTGGAGTTGTGGTATGCCCCAGGCTATCTCCTGCGTTAGGAGTTTCCATTGTGTTTTCTGGGGGAGATGGTGGGGGAGATTAACAGGAAAAACATTGTCCCAAATGCCAGCCGCGGCCATGACTCACTGCTTGGCCCCGCCAGCCCCTGCGGCCCCCACCAAGGCAGCGGCCCAGAGGCTCAGCTGCTCTTTGCCGTGGAGCTTTGGGATCTTGGGACGTGCTGCAGGGAGCCACAGGCTGTTGGAAGGCTCAGACTCGCACCCCTTCCTCCAGCACCCACCTGAGGCAGACATGGCTTATTCCCAACCACTTCCTTCCTTCCAGCCTCACTTGTAATTCCTCTCTCCCCCAAGCCTGCCTGGGAGAATTAATTCCCCCCACTAGGTAGGAGGGGAACTCTTCCATCTGTACACAGAGATGGAGAGAAAGAACACGACGTCCACCCTGAAGCCCAAACTCTGGGAGTCATCTGCTCTGGCTGGGGATCAAAGGCTCCGTTCCATTTTTAACCACTACCCTGCCCCACCTTACTACTGCAGTGCATCCAAGCATGTTTTCCCATCATTTCATTGTGTGCCAGAGGATAAACAAAAGCCACCCCCTCGGTCCGAGGGAAGGATGCATTCCTGAGAACTGCGAACCCTCCTCACAGATAAGTGCCTTTCCCACTGCAGGCAGCCACAGCTACTGTAAACCTTGACCGAGCCCGTTTTCCTGAGCTTACATGACAGAGTGGCAGGGCAAAGGAGATGGATGGCTTTATTTTTGTCAAGACTAAATCTACAGATGTTGGTTTTAACCAAAAGGAAAAAAAAAAAAAAGCTCTGAGGGTGATTGAGAGGCTGTGGGAGGGGGAGAAAGAACAGCCCAGAGATACATAGAGACAAGTAACATACACAAAGTGCTTAAAAACAACGCCACTGGGAGCTGACATCATTTGTTTACCCATGGCCTGCTTGTGCCTGGCTCCGTGTGAGCATGGAAAGGCCAGAGGGACACGGGAGACTCATCCCACCCACTGCCACTTGGTGCAGAGATTCCTGCAGGAAACAGTGCACACCAGACTGTTCCCAAAGCTGGGGGATCCTCCTGTTAGACATGGGAGGGAACTCAGGGATGCTCACGGTCCCAGCAGGGGATGGTTCCTCCATGGATTGCTGCTGGTGTCGAGGGAGTCTCACCACCACCAGCCCCAGGGCTGGAAACTGGTTATTAACCAGAGGATTAACCACATCTTCACCGGTTCTTCATCCCATCGCCACGACTTGGAACAGAACCAACTTAATCTACACCTAAACTCCTTTGTTAGGAGTCTTCTTGTTCCGGACTATGTCCTAACCACGAGGTCCCTAGAGCATAAAAGGGGAAAGGACACATGCCCCAAGCAACAGCCTTTTCCAAGGCTTCCTCTGAGGGGCTGCTTTTAGATCCACGATGGAAGGAGCGAGGGCAGACGCCTTGAGAGAGAAGCAGAGAGCGCACCGACGGTCTAAATCCATTACTGGACCTGGCACATGGTCAGCACCCATAAGCTCCTGAATTTTTAACCTTGGAAGAGCTGTTCCTTCATTTGGTTTCTCCCTACCTCAGTTTTCCCAGCTGGAAATGGAGATGATGGTGCAGCCCTGTGCTGGAGTCACATCCCAGATGCATTAATAAACAAACGCTTGTTAAAATGTGCTCCGTGTTCCACTTAGAACCACTTTGGGGAGGGGCAGAAGAGCAGGGACATTATTTTAAACACAAAGCCCTGGGCCATAATGTCTTCCCTCTGTTGGCAAAACATAAATTTCCTGTACATCACAGCTTTGCTGAGGGGTGAGCATCCGAGGAGGAGGTCTTTGCAACAAAGCAGTATTCCTGGAGGATGCCTACACAAACCCACCTTGCATTTCTCACATGCTGCACGTCCCAGGACAGTACCTGACAGAGCTCCCAGCTAAGAGTAAATGGGATATTTCACTCTTAAACTCATCCAGCCGTGGGCAGAGGCTGCCAACAGGGCTGGCAAGCAGCCAGGCTCTCTGGGGTGTTTGTGTGCGTCAGCCACAGATACCTGACTGCCAGGAAATGCACTGAGACCATCAGCTCATCGCACATAAGCCATCAGATGGTAACAACTTTCAGTCACTGGTATTGACTTGAGCTGCAGTTGAAAAGGCACTGGTGAGATGAAAGGCTCTGTATCCCATTACTAATCCCCTGAGCTATCCAGTCCCCCAAATTTTGTGGAAGTTTTAAGTTTCACCATGAAATGTTCATAAAATGAAACGCACATTTGTTGCCAGCTCTATTTATTCCTACCCGAGCATTTCCTCAAGCTCCCTCCCTGGAAGCATTCGCAGCAAAGGCGGCTCCTCCTCTCCCAGGAACCCGGCGTTCCCTTGGTCTTCTCTCCGGAATTCCCGGGACACTGGGCTACCTGCCTGCCCCCTTTTAGCTATCTACAGAGCAGCAAACAATTCTCAGAGGGCTGCTGAGAAGTGAAAGCCTTTCCACAAACCCTCAGGGCCACAGATGGGTCTGGAGCAGCCCAAGGTCCAACTCGTGCTGCTGGGTGAGGCCAGCCCCCTTTTCTCCAGCACCCACCCGGTGGCCGTGGCCGTGGCCTTGGCAGGGAGCTGCCATTGCCTGTGTCACTCATCGGGGGATCTCCCTCACATTTTGGAGGCCTGTGTCCTGCAGCTGGGCTCCGGCAGAAGGCTGGGAACAATGTGGGAACACAGGCAGGAACATTCCCACCCCAACGTCCCACTGGAAGGCCTTTTTTGGTTCTTAACTTCTTTCCCCAAATCTCCCCCACCCCCAAAGAGGAAGGCAAACACAATGCCTGTTAGCAGCAGGGAAATCTCTCACACATTTTCTGCAGCTCCAGAGCAGGGGGCAAGGCCTGTCTGACATCGCTGGCACGGCGTGGAGCATCCTCACACCCCTGCAAAGGCGGCTGCTAAATAAGAAACAGTCCCAGGAAATATGGACGCTGCAGGAACCAAACTGGGGTTGGGATATTGCTGCTCAAGAGAACAACCTCTTCCCAGGGAGATAATGAGGAGCAAAACAGCCACAGGAAGAGCAACAGAACCGGATGAACATGGTTACATCCATTGGGAGGCTTTTTTGGAAGCACAGCATCCTCCCTCAAGGAAGGGTGAGAAACCTTCTGGCAGTTGTTCAGCAAAGCACTGCGGTCACTCGCAGGAATTCTGCGCGTGCCCCAGGAATGCGTCACTGCCCACGCCCACACGCACATCCCCGGCTCTCCGGCTGCTCCCTGCGGACTCACAGCCACGGGAAAAGGAGAGAGAGCTCCAGTACAGGAGCCCTGGCCCTCCCTCTCCAGAGAAGGCCCCTCAAGAACGCCCATGAACCCAACAAAATGCTTTCTCTTTGCCCACAGCCCTCTGTTGAAAGCCATCCTGTGGTCATGATGTTCCTAGAAGCACCCCTTTCATGGGTCAGAATGCTACACCTCCAAATTACAGCTTTTGGGCTGCCTTGCAAAGAAGTGGGCAGAGCTGATGACAACATTGAATTGAAGCTGCCAAAAGCCAAGTGTTGGCAGGCTGGCTGCTGCACAAGTCACTCCAAAGGGCCAGACTCATCCTCCTTCACCCACAGCACACTCGTGCAACCTCTTCCTGCTTGGGAAGAGCTCACCGCTGCCTGCTCACCTTCCTGCTGCTCTGCCTGTAATCCCTTGCTCCTTTCAGGATCAGATCTGGCAGTGATGAAGGTCCACAATGGATCAAGACAGCAAGGAAAACTTTTCTGCTTTGCTGCTGGGCTCATTTTTCCCATCAGCAGCTGATTCAGGTTGCCCAGAGAGGTGGCAGATGCCCTGTCCCTGGAAGCATTCAAAACTGGATGGGGCTCCGAAGAACCTGATGCAGAGGAAGGTGTCCTGCTCCTGGCAGGGGGACTGGAACAAGAAGATCTTTGAAGGTCCATCCCAACTCAAACTATCTCGTGAGTCTATAATTTACTCGGCTCACTCTGTGGCAGCAAGAAGAGCATGAAGGGAGCAGTGGGAATTCAGGAAGCAAGGCCAGTGCAGCTGCCTAAGGACACCCTGGGCTGGATGTTACGGGAAACCCAATTCTTGAGGTGCTCCCTCACAACCAGTTGAAAACAATCTAAAATCTGTGCTTCCACCCCTGGTTCCTCCTCTCTTTTTCCTCCCTCTCTCTTCTGTTGGAGTGCCCAACAGAGCAAACATCTGTGTGACCCCACCATGGACAAAATGGTTGTTTCTGCTCAAAATCACCAGACCTGGCTTTGGTGTGACATCCCAACTCCAAAACACTTTAGGCAGGTATTTAACATGACTTTTAGACCCAACTCAGCACCACAGCAGCCGATGGAGCTCTTTGCCTTGATGTCAAAGATCTTTAGGGCAGCGTTGCCCTACAGAATGCCGTGTCCCGTCCCACTGAAGAGCTCAGTGTGGTGAGGGATGGGTACACACGTCTGCACGAGGCTGGGGCCAGAGCCAAAACGCTCGGAGCAGTGATATCAGCATCTGGCCCGGGGAGCAGAGTTTCACTCCTCCAGTGGTCGGAGCATTTCTCTGCTTCTCCAGTAGACTCGTGGCTCCTTGTGGAAAAGCCGTGGTTCCACAAACATTTCTCTCGGTGGTAAGCCCAGCTTATCCCATCACACTCCCCCTCCTTCCTCAATCACCAGCCACTCACTCCCAAATCCGGTTCACCCCTCAATTATGCCAATCCAACTATTTATGGAGCCACACGGTGAATCAGCCAAGGGAGCTGATCCTGCAAAAAATAAAATTACCTTGCAGAAAAGGAGAAGGAAAGAGAGAGGAAGAAAAAGCATTCAGTAAGAAGGGGCCTTAACGAGAACTGCAAAACTCCATGGGGCAAGCTGGATTTCTGAAGGGTAACTCAGTATTGCAACTACTGCCCTGACATCTGTTTACTGTTATCCCAGCACAAGTGAGGTTCCGGATACCGGCACTACAGGGGCTGAGGCATAATAACGCGTGGCACTTGGCTTTTCTGCTCCTATTAGGGCTGATTACAACTGTCTGAGTTCCAGGGCTGTTGATCATGGCTGGGGCAGGGGAAGGGGGGCTTTGCAACTCTTATACGACGGAAAGACTCGGGGAAAAGGTTTCACAAGGAGCTTTCAAATGTCTTTTTTTAAGTACCTCGCAGCTGTGTTTTCCCACCCTGATTATCCAGTGGGTTTATCTTTAGGGAAAAATGCTGGGTTCATAAAACCCTGATCCCTCCTGCTTTAATCTGTACAGGTAAAGGGAGACATTTGGCACTGGAGCCGTGGGGGAAACGAGAGGAATGGAATGGAGCTCATAAGCAAATCACCAAAACGAAGCCTTCTGAAAACTACATATTTTTTCTTTGCATGAAAAAGTTTGATATAAACACACACCACTGCCCCCATCCCTCCTCTCCATTTCCAAAGACACAGACCTTATTATTTTACGATAAAAATAATGGATTTGTGGAGTCATAAGGCTGACAAAAGACATGAATTTGCATTTTAGAGCCTACTAAACTTCTACTACCAAACATAAGGTTCTGCTCAGGTACTGGTCCGTCACCACTGTCCCACCCCACTCAGTGGGAGCACAAGCAGCCCTCTTAGCAGTGGGCAAACCTCCCTTCTGCTTGGAATTGGCAGCAGGAATCTGGTTGTGGAGAGACAACAGGGAAAGGAGGAAGGAGGGAATTTCTGTATTGTGGGACACTTTCAATTTACTCGGTTTGATCTCCAAGTTTTCGTGGTCGTGCTGAACCAGATCATGTTTGAGTTTCACAAATGACTAGAAAGGGAAAGCTTGTTTGTTCTTCATTCCACCACGGAAATCTATGGCTACAGTGCAAACATCAAGCAGCCAGAGCAAAGGAACAAGCCGAAAAACATCCCCACACATCATCCCCCACAACAAACACTGGTTAGCAGGAAGCCACAACAACGGCAGGCAGAGTGCAGTGGGGGTCCCCACAGCTACATGATAACCCAGAATCAGAACATGAAAACAGTGGCCACAACAAACAAGCAGCCAAAGGCACAACAAGCACAAGAACAAACCCACCAGCACACATCACAGGCAGAAATGATGGTGCTGTCTGTATCTCCATCGCTGAGAGACACATCAAGCCACTGCCAGCCACATCCGCAGCACATCCCAGAACAAAACACTCCCAGTAACTCATCTCAGATGATCAGCCAAGAAACCCTCCCATCTAGGACAGAATTAAAGTGAAACTGAGATATTTACTACTGTTATCCCATAAAAAGGGAAGAACACATGGCCAGTGATAACATAACACCTGATGTGATTGGTCACGTTCCCTGGTCAGCCTGGGAAATTAAGGACACATCAGCCAGTAAAGAAGAGATGCTCCTTGTTTTCAGCCTTTGGATTTGGAGGAGAGATGGGTGACACAGTTGGGGAAACTCCTGAAGAAAGGGAAGAACCCGCCAGGTAAGAATAATGATCACCTCCAGGAACAGGGAAGGATGATGAGATACAGCACAAAGACTAAATTATCATCAACTGGGACCGATGAGACAGCTCCCAGGTACCACTGAATACCTGGGGAGAAGCTGGGAATGAGAGAACGAACTGTGCAAGGGGCAGGGGCTGAGTCACAGCAGTGACTCTGCCTGCTGAGAGTTTTACATGCTTGCAACGATCATAAAACTTCAGGAAAATACAAAGGGAAACAGGAAAACTTTGTGCACTGTTAAAATTACCATCTGAAGATCAACCAAAAGGGAAGAAGGGTTTTTTGCACTCAGTCTTGACAGTGGGAGAACAGTGCAGGGGAGGTACAACCAAGGCATCCAAAGCTCACCAGAAACCTTTTTCCCCCCCAACAGAGAGAACAACATATCAGAAAGGCTTTATGAATTAAAATTTATCAATGCAATTTTACTGTGTTCTGCAGCTTGAATCCATGTGACCAATCAAGCAAAGCCTTCCTAGATCTGCTCCACAGCCCAGCCCTGTCCTGCTGCAGGACAGAGGTGCCATGCCCCAGTGCCTTGTGCTCAGTCACAGCATCAGGACTTCCCAAACTCAAAGCCTCCCCCTGCCACTGATGGAAGTGAGAAGTGCCTGAACTGGCTATTGAATGAGAAGAGCAATATGTACCTGAGCCGTCAGAATTAATTTATTGTTTCAGCTGGGACTTCGGCTTTTTTCAAAGCCACGACCATGCATGGCCAGTCAGTCTCTGGCCCCGCATAAAATAAACTCCAGGATCTTTTCTCTGGTCTTTGATAAGGCAGGCGAAAGGTCAGAATGGTCCAGTAACCTGTACAAACCATTTCCCCAAGGTTCAGTCAAAGGAAAGTCCCTGACATTAGAAACCAAGTGGTTCACCTTGTGCCAAGCCCAGAGAGCTTGGGCAGCACAGTGGAGTCCAGCTGAATCGTTCCTTCCTCCCTTTGGGGCTGCAGGGTGGACACTGCACAAAGGGTGGCCGTGGTGGGATGGTCTCCCCTTGACACTCCAACCCTCCATGTCCTTATTCTCCTTCTTCTATTTTCTACCTGCTGCAAAGTTCCCTTCTTTCCTTCCTTCTGCTGCAGATCCCTTGCTTGGAGGAAGGGATGTGACTCACGGTGGCATCAAGAGATGCCAAGAAGAGCATTTCTTTAAAATGCTCAGCATTTCTTCAAGTTGCCTGCACTGCTCTCAAACTGACCCCAGGGTCCCAACCCGATCCTGGCAGCTGGGTCTCCAGCTCCACCACACTGACCAGGCAAGTCCCTGTCCACCACCACGGGGACTCCTCCACTGGAGAGCACCAAGTGCAGCCTCAGCCGCTCAATCTGGGGAAGTGGTCACGGCCCCAAGGCTGCCAGGGCTCAAGAAGAATCTGGACAGCTCTCAGGCACAGGGTGGGACTGTCGGGGTGTCCTGTCAGGACTTGGTGATCCTTGTGGGTTCCTTCCAGCTCAGGATACTCTGTGAATCTGCTCTGGCCACAGCAGTGGCTCTTTCCCAACTGCAGGCAAGGCCACAGAGCCCTGCTCGTTGTACCTTGTAGGGAAAGCACCTGATCCCATTCAGTGGCTATTCCCAGCTCCCCTGCTCCACAGACAGCATTTAACTCCCCAAAAGTCCCACGTAGCTCAAAGCAGGTGAGTGGCAGCCCTAAAACGGAGAGATTTTTACAGCAGCCTCGCTGCTACAGCTGAACATTTGTTAAACGTTGCCTCCATGACCTCTGCTTCTGCAGGGGGGTTCCCAGCTCTCGGTGCCAGCCCAGCCTCCCGAACACGTGCTGGAGCAGCCAGAAGGGGATGAGATCACACGAGGCCAGGCCAGCTCGGGATGCTCGTGTCCAGCTGCCGGATTGGCAGCGGCGGCTGCTGCGAGCGGAAGCCGCTCCTCGCACTGGCTCTTGGCTCCCCTGCTATCAGGAACACTTAATCTGATTTTCCTCTCCTCTAGACTGCCAGGATTTTAGGGTAAGGCAAGCTGTCCTGGACAAAAGCATAATCCAGGCTTAGAAATGAAGTGTGGCATGAAGGGAGTGATGTCTGGCCAGCCTTTGGTACTGCTTTATATGGCCAGAACAAAGCTTGGCCAAGGAGGACTTGGGATGCTGAAGTCCAGAACGAGAGACAAGAGGTCAAATTCTTTCCCTTATGAATGAGATTTCCAGGTGGTAGAAGAGGCTCAACTATTTAATTAGATTTGTGTAAGCTTTGTAACAGAAGTCATTCATGTAAGGAAAGCCAGGGCAGGTGGGTCAGGAATTGGACACATCTCCCCACCTCCACAAAACCTGCTTGGGCCACATTTCCCAAAAGCTTGGGAAGAGATCCCAGCGAACTGGGGACAAGCCCTCAAGCCAACCAAAACCAGAGGTCTGGGGCCAAGTTCCAGTTTAAGGTCAAAGCTCATCCCACCTCCAAACCCCAGCAGGAACGCCAGGACTCTGAACCTTTAGAAACAAACCCATCCCAGCCTGCTGTGGACACGCACGGAGGGGTGCTCCTGCCCTGGAAGATGCCAGCAGCACAGACAGGCAGTTTTCTCTTTGCAGTCAGAGCAGATCAGCCTGTGGGCTCTGGGACAGACGCCTGCGGGAGGCTGCAGCCCACGGCGCCCTGAGCACGGCCAGCTCACCTGGAGAACAGAGGGAGCCCAGAGTGACCTGCTGGGTACAGAGATTCCCACGGCACAGATGTGTCTGTGGGCCCAGACAGCTCAGCCCAAGCTGGCACATGAACAACTTGTGCATTTTCACAGATAAAATACCAACATCCCAATTTAGCAGCTTTAGAGTCCCTTCCATCACCTAAATGGGCTCCGAGAGCTGGAGAGGGGCTTTGGACAAGGGATGGAGGGACAGGACAAGAGGAAATGGTTTTAAACTGAAAGAGGGGAAATTTAGATGGGAGATTGGGAAGGAATTGTTCCCTGGGAGGGTGGGCAGGCCCTGGCACAGGGTGCCCAGAGCAGCTGTGGCTGCCCCTGGATCCCTGGCAGTGCCCAAGGCCAGGCTGGACGGGGCTGGGAGCAGCCTGGGACAGTGGAAGGTGTCCCTGCCCATGGCAGGAGGTGGCACTGGAAGTCCCTTCCAGGTCCCTTCCCACCCGAACCAGTCTGGGATTTAACAGCACTTTGCCTGGTAAGACTTTGGCCCAACACAGCAATTTACAGAACCTGGCAAGGTCTGGCCCAGCATCTCTTTGGGATCGATTAACTTGGCACAAATGACGAGACTGTCCAGCTGTACACCACGTGACTTCCCATATTTGACCTTTTTGGGGTTTTTCAGATTAAATAACAATGCAGAATATGAATAAGGGAAAAACCTCTCCTCCAGTGTCTGTATATGAGCTTTTGGAATGTGCTATTTTTAGATGTCCTCCTGCCACTCGCAGCTTTATAATATAAATGATTGCTCTGGGCATCTTGGAGTGAAACAAATTAATTTTGTGATAAAAAAAAAAGAAAAAAAAAAAGAAAAAAAGAAAAAAAGAAAAAAGAAAGAAAGAAAAAAAAGTGATTTCCAGTGACTTAGTACCAGCATTTGACAGTCAAATAACTCAGGGTTCAGAGTCCCCAAGTGCCCATTGACACAGAAGTCAGAGCTGGCTTCCAGCGCATGAGAACTCTGAAAGACACAGAATAACACCGTAAAAACATGTTTTTTCAAACTAAATAAATGACATCCTGTAATGCAAAAAACAGTTTTCAAACTCGCACACATCTGCCCCATTACTCCCCTCGCTCTCACACTCACTCTCCCTTCCAGAAAATCTATTTATTTCTCCCACTGCTCTCAGGATGTTTTGTTTCTTGTTTATCTACAAGCATATCCACTAATAGCTTTGGGAGATCGTGTGATTAGACCTATGTGGATTTTTTTCCCGCACTGTTTTTTTATGGAAAAAGAAAAATCTTTCAGGATGACAGTGTATCACAAATGCATGTTGATATTGCTGACCCAGGGGGTTGTTATTCTTATTTTCTGCTAAATCCCAACCCATCAAACTGGTAAATTTCAACACTTCAAGAAACAAAATTTCTAGTTGCAAAGACTCCTTCTTTGTATATTTTTTCTCCTTGAATATCATTAAATGGCATTAAAATATTATCAATATTGCCACTGTACCAGGCACAAAAGAAAATTTACTTCTCTTTGGTGTTTTTAACGTTCATTCCAAATTAATCATTGCTCAAAGGTTTTTTTAACTGTCAACGTATTGAATTATTTTATACAGATTTATTATTTTTTGATTGCTGCTGCCCAACACCAGGTATGAACCAAAAGTTGAAGCCAGTGCCACGAACTCTTTCTCAAAGAATGGGTAGAAACATGAACACCAATTAAGAACACGAAGCAGCACCTTGCTCTTCATAACTGAGGTGCACTGACACAAGCAGCACAAACCTGACAGAAATAAGGCAGGCAGTGGTCCCAGCAGCAAGGGGAAAATTCAGCTGCCAGCACCGAGCCCTGCTCCAGGGAGTCAGATGGAAATGCAGCAGGCAAAGCTCAGCACCCGGGACCAGCTCTGCAGCGGGCACCAGGACAGAGCCAAGCTGGCAGCATCCTCTCATCACACACAGGGCAAAGCGTTTGTTCAAAAAACGTGGACAGGGAAGATCATCAGCCACCCCTGCTGAGCCACAGCTTCCACTTTTCGGGTGCAGCCACTCAGCACCCCTACAATTCCATGATCCATTGCTCTGGCTTGGGCTGCCCATCACAGGGACACAGCACTGACCCAGAGGCTCAGCAAACAAAGCCGGGGCACACAGAGGGACCGAGGCCAGGCTCCAAATGTGGAAAGAGGGGAGGGGGGGAAAAAAAGAAAGCCCAAGAATGTACCATTGAAAAGACTGTTTTAATTACTAGGGTCAGCAGCCACTGCACGACACGCACGGAGCACATGGGCTCTGCACGCAGCCGCGGCACCGAGGGAAGGGTCGGGTTCCGGCAGCCAGCACGGCACAGGGGGCACCCAGAATGGCACAGGGGCTGCCAGAATGGCACAGGGGGCACCCAGAATGGCACAGGGGCTGCCAGGAAGGCACAGGGGGCAGCCAGAACGGCANGCTGCCAGAATGGCACAGGAGACTGCCAGCACGGCACAGGGAGTTGCCAGCATGGCACAGGGGCTGCCAGAATGGCACAGGAGACTGCCAGCACGGCACAGGGAGTTGCCAGCATGGCACAGGGGCTGCCAGAATGGCACAGGAGACTGCCAGCACGGCACAGGGAGTTGCCAGCATGGCACAGGGGCTGCCAGAATGGCACAGGAGACTGCCAGCACGGCACAGGGAGTTGCCAGCATGGCACAGGGGCTGCCAGAATGGCACAGGAGACTGCCAGCACGGCACAGGGAGTTGCCAGCATGGCACAGGGGCTGCCAGAATGGCACAGGAGACTGCCAGCACGGCACAGGGAGTTGCCAGCATGGCACAGGGGCTGCCAGAATGGCACAGGAGACTGCCAGCACGGCACAGGGAGTTGCCAGCATGGCACAGGGAGTTCCCAGCACGGCACAGGGAGCTGCCAGCATGGCACAGGGGCTGCCAGAATGGCACAGGAGGCTGCCAGCACGACACAGGGAGTTGCCAGCATGGCACAGGGAGTTCCCAGCACGGCACAGGGGGCTGCCAGCACGGCACAGGGAGTTGCCAGCACGGCACAGGAGGGCAGGTCACCTGTGCTGAGCTGGGAACAGTGGCACATCCAGCGGCCGCAGGGTTCTGACTGCGACCCCTTGTCCACATGAGCCTTCCCTGCTCCCTGGGCTTCTCCACCCGCACATGTTCCTGCACTTCTGACTCTGCCAACCTGCCTGCCTTTGATTTTATTATATCATTGTATTTCTATTATATCACTGTATTTCTATTACATCACTATATTTCTACAGGGATGACGAATTTTTGAAGCCAGAGGTTCTGAGGACACCACCTATCATCCCTTTTACTTCTCCCATATTTGTGGAGTAATCCCCGAATCAATACAAATCTTCCAAATTCAAAATGCCAATAGATCAGGGTGTTTGGAGATCTTCCACTGGATGTGTTGCCGGGTGGAAAAAAAAAGAAGAAAAAATGCCAGATGCAATAGAGACAAACCATAAATTATTATTTTTTTACTTCGAGATTGGGAAACTCCAACCCCATCTCCAGCTGGCAGGGAAAGAGGGAAGCACATGTGCATTTTATCAAAGAGGTGTCTCTTTTGCTTTGGCTTTCAAAACATCATCTGAACAGCACACCCCCAAACTGAAACTCTCCAGATCTGCACTCCTTGATGCAACTGTCCCCGCTGGCCTCAGACAGGTGCAGGCTGCTGCCTCTTATCTGTCAGTGCTGCTCCTGCATCCACGGATCCATATATCCATATCTGTGCATCTGCATCTATATACAGATGTTATCTGGCTCTCACAGCCACCAAGTGTCGAAACACACCCGATATTCTTTCTCCTCTTTTTCACTAGGAACGAGATAACAGGTAGGCAGACAGAGGAACACATGTAGAGCATTAGCTCTGGGTCCCTGTAAGCTTATCTTATCAGTTTAGTCTAAACCTCAGAGCCTTTTGCTCTGGATTGTGAGCGAGCCTGAGCTTTAATTTGGAAAATGTGGCGCTGGGAAGAGAACCCTGAGATTCGGCTAAGAGCTCAGGAGCAGGGCTATCAGCTCCCTGCTGAGAGCACAGCCCAAAGGGACAACAAAGCCGCCTGTCCCCCGAAATCCAGCGGAGAAATCCAAGGGTTGAGAGGGAAAGAAACGGCCTGGGATAAAATGGGAAGTTTTAGATCTCGCAGGAGGAATGCTGCCGAAAATGAGAACCATTTGAAGGCTCTGGGGGTTATGAAGTGGAATTCCCACTCACACAGTACACAAGAGTTATTAAGTGTGTATATGAGACTCCTGTTTTACTTCATGTACATGATTATTTTATACAGGGAAGTTTGGAAAGAATTATAGACTGAGCCTGAGGCCAAGCCAAGAAGCAAGATGAGCAGCAGCAGCAGCTAAAGGAGAAAGGTTGAGCTGGCAGTGGGGAAGCAGCCGGCCAGACAAGGGTTATTTATAGTGCCTGGAGCATGGGAATGTTAATTGAAATCAATCAGTGGCCATGAGGACACTAAGTTGGAGTGTCAAGCTAGAGCAATTATAAAGCCCGTCTCAGGGGACGAGCATGTCCTGACTATTTTTTTTTCCATGGGATGGAGATTAAACAGCCATTCACTTCGGAGTGAGGAAGACACAAGACGGTTGCACTGTTCTAAGCCAAAAATCAAGTCAAACTGTACTACTGTTTAAAAAAATCACCCACCAGCAGTGCAAACAACTGTGCTTTCCCTTGTCAGGTATTTCTAACAGGAAAACGGGGCCTGGAGGACTCTGATAATGTTGTACCATAAAGGAAAATGGTCCATTTACCAAAAAAAGGGGAAAAAAGGTTGCTTTAAATTGTATTTAAGTCTCTTCCCCTCCCGTTTGGCAACACTGACATTTGGCAGCTCCGACATCTGACCTAGGGCAGACAAAGGACAGCCAAGCATTTAAGGCATCTGCCAGTCTGCTGCTGTCGTAACTGAATTGTGCCATAATTAACTAAAAATTGTATTAAAATACAAAGTGGGGACATTGCAGTGCCCCGCACTGGGCAAAGGAGAACAACATTTGCCCTTTAGGGCAAAGGAGCTGAAACTGAAAGTATCAAGGATAGTTTGCACATTGGCTTCTCACTGCCGAGGGCAGGGTTAGATGGGATACTGGGGAGAAATTCCTCCCTGTGAGGGTGGTGAGGGGCTGGGATGGATTTCCCAGAGAAGCTGTGGCTGCCCCTGGATCCCTGGAAGTGCCCAAGGCCAGGCTGGACGGAGCTTGGAGCAGCCTGGGACAGTGGAAGGTGTCCCTGCCCATGGCAGGGGTGGAATGAGAGGAGTTTAAAGGTTTCTTCCAACCAAAACCATTCTACAATGAAGTGGCTGAACTGGGCTGGGGGGTACCAGATGCCAGGCAAAGGAGAAAAGAGGAACATTTAATGCTTTAAGAACCTGTATCACCATCTCTGCTAAGCCTGGTGTCAAGCACAGCTTTGGCAGCCAAAGATGAGGCACCAGCACAAGTGGAAAAGGAATCGATCCACGTTTTAATTGCGCTGTTTGAATTGTTGACAGAACACTTCCCATGTCCTCGCCTCCGGCGCTGCTGGCTCCCCGATAAGGCCCATGTGTGCCTTGTGTCCTTTCATGTAGCAGGGAGATAAGCCCTGACTGACGAGGTTACAAATATTGGGAAATCCACAAACCGTGCTTGCAGCGCTGCTGGGAGGGGGAGGACGGAGCTTTGGCAGTGCTGCTGGGAGTTTGGGAAGAGCAGAATAAACTCCTTCCCTCTCTGGAGGACCCGGCAAACGGGTGCAGGAGTCTGGAGGGAGGATCTCCCCAACACCAACTTCAGGCCAAGCCTTATGGAAAAAGCTCCACACACCTCAGCTGAACTCAACTCACCAGTTCTTCAGCAACACTACAGTCCTTCAGCTGTAAAGCCACCAAGCACTTTTACCAAAAAAAAGACTCCAAAATTAACATATTTCACTCTTTCCCCCAAGACTCCTTCCTTATATTTGTAAAATATAATTCTGCCATGGCTGAAAATGGCATTTGCAACCCTAGGAAGTGTTGAGAAGGAACCAGATGAAACATAGAAGGGCTGCAGCTCCATTCCCGGGAGTGCTAGCCCTCCACAGACAACATGATTCCCTTTGAACCAGACCCCTTGACAGAAAGGGAAGCTTCTTGCAGAGCCCGCCTCTGCCCTGCCTGCAGCGACCCCAGGAACACACAAACCCTGGCCACGACAACCACCTCTGGATCATCTCTGCAGCACAGCTGGATCCCTGCGTGCCAGACCCCGGCACTGGCCAGCACTTTGGACATAATTAACCCTCCTGATGTTGCAACTTCAAGGAAGTTCAGTCCGGCTGCTGGCAGTAAAACACCCAGAATCTGCTGACGCCGGCAAACTGCGCGGCAAAGAAAGCTCCGGGATTTTGGGTTCCGCCACAAAGGGTGATTCTTCCCTTCCGCCCACGCTTTGGAATTTGGATGATGCTGTTGGCTCAGTTGTGCTGCTCCTGCTCGGCCGAGGAGGCTCTCACAGGGAATGTTCACCCAGGTGCCTCCCCTGCCCAAGCAGGTGCACCCAGGACAGCAGGAGATCCAAAGACGGGGCTCAGGTTCTCAGCTCTCTGCTAGAAAAGTGCCTTGATATAGAATTTTTTTCAATACTCAGCAGCGAGCAAATCAAAACCAATACCCGAGTGCAGCTTGGCATTGCTCACACCAGGATTCCAAGGACTGAGTCAGCAGAAGAGTCTGTGGCAACAGGAATGAATCGTGTGTTCAAGCAAACCCTGCTGTGTTTGCAGGAGACAGACGCACACATGGATGTACGTGCGTGTGAGAAAAAAGAAATCCTCTCTGACAGAGGTTCCTGTAATTAAGCTGGGCTTTGTTTTACCATAGCACCCCACCTGCTACCCTTGGCCACCCAAGTTGTGAGCTCTGTCATTGACTTGAGGCGTTTCCACTCTTTTTTCCATAAGCAGGCTAAATTACAGAGGCACTTTCATATGAAAACCTTCCATTTGAAGAGATTTCCAGCAGCGCAGGGACAGCGAGGTTTGGTGTGTGTGAGCAGAGCATGGGCACACACGTGATTGTGAGGGCACATACAACAAGCAGTGTTGCTCTGGGTATCAAAGCGGGGGCAATGGAGATTCAGGGGAGAAAAGCAGAGCATGGCAAGAGAAAGGCAGAAAATTGCACAGCAAGCTGGGAATAGTCGGATTGCAACAAGGTAATTCCAGACCAGTTTACTTCCCAATTCTTTGAATCATATCAGTTTTACATCCCAGACCAAGGAGCTGGCATGGATGCAGACTGGCACAGTGTTGGTGTTATCTCCTCACGAGCACCCTGAGGCATCACCGTGCCATGAGCCAACAGCAGCACGTTCAGCCTTTCTCCCTGGTGTTATGACACAACAAAATGGACAAGCCAAAAATCTCTGATCAGGAGTTTCTGGGGTCATCTGATTAAATTTCTACTACCAAATGAGGGACTTTGCCCTGCCCTGATATCCCTCCAGCCATGGGTCGGGAATTGAATTAAGGTCACCACACTGTAGATGTCCCCACTTGTCCTCTTTTGGCCAGAGATAAAAATCAATCTCAGCAAAGAAAGGTACCAGGATATTGCCTTGTGCAGCAGCTCTAACTGGACACCCAGGGATCTGGAAATCCCGCAGTGCCACCAAGCAGATCCAGCCTTTGGCACGTGCCAGACCCAGAACGTGCTGCAGTGCCAACCCATGCCTGCCTCCAGAGCTGCTCAGCTGGACTGATGATCCACACACCCCGACACATCTGCCTGGGTCACTGTGCCAGGAAAGCCAGGCAGACAGACACCAGGGCTGGGGTTTATCACTGCTGCTCCCAGCCACTTGGTGCAGACTGATCGGGATATTTTAGGAAATTCTAAAGCAAAAATTCACCTGTCAGCAACTGTGTTTTCTAAAACTTACTTTGAAGGAAGGACGAATCTCACAAACAAACACAGACACCTACTCACACACACTCCTGATTGCACAAACTGAACTCTGTGCTACACTATCAACACTTTGTGTATTTTTCAGGAATGATGTATAAACATTTCCAGCAAAACAGCCTTCATTTAAGGTTGTTTACCTGGTGATGCCTCCTCCTTCCTTGCTTAGGCTTCTGAGAAAGCTGCATCTTTAGAGAACTGAACTCATACATTGCAGCCTCACTCCTTTGCCCACACAACCCTCCAGCTCAGGATCCAACATCTCCAACAGCTGGGAAATGCTGGAAGTCCTTGTAAAAATCACGGGCTCAGAGAATGATGCCAGAGGCAGTTGTTCTGCCTCTGTTTATGAGCTGTGCTTGTTCTGGGATGTCCTTCCTCCACCTTGGCACTAAAATAGGTCCTTTCAAGGCCTTTTTGACTACTGCAGTGATCTGCTGCTGTGTTGTTTCAGATGTTTGGGCACCCCACTACAGCTGTGCTGGCTTATGGCACTAGAAAACACCAGCAACCTTAGTGCCAGCGCTGCAGCCTGGGCACGGACTGGTGGTCCCCAGCGTGGGCACAGCCCCTTCCGTACCCTCACAGCTGAGCTCAGGCGAAGGCAAAGGCTTGTCCCCAGGTTTCTTCCTTTGCTGGGGTGCCCAAAGCTCACCACCCTCAGCTTTGGAGAGCAGCCAATGCTCAGAATGTGGCGAGTTTTATGTGAGCTCAGGTTTGGGTCTGTGCACAACATAAATTCCAGGGACAGCCTAAGAGCAACTGGGCAGATTTAATTCTGTGATAAACTCCACAGAGATGTTATTTCACGCAGGGGAAGGGTCTGAACACAGGCAGCAAATGCAAGGCAGATCCTTTCCCACCCTCTCATCATCTGATGTGCAGGACTGGTGACATGGGTGAGCCTTCCACTTCAGTCACTACCTGGGAAACCAAAGCCCAAAATCCTTTGTTAGTGCCACCACCTGCCCTGGCACGGCCCTCTGTACCCAAGTGCATCCACCTGACAGGGCACAGCCCCTGCCGTGACTGACACAGCCCTCAGGCTCCCAAAGTGCAGCAACTGGAGCCATCATCCAGAGGGAAAAGGCTGGCAGGAGCACAGCTCTGTAACCCAGTGCCCAGGGTGGCACCTGCCTGCATTCAGCCCGTGCCTCTCCCTGCCTGCCGTGCCAACAACAGCAGGATCTCGCTCACAAACACCAGAGACCACAGCGGAGCTGTGCCAGAGGAACTCCTGCGTGGGTCAGATACTAAATAAAGTAAAAGGCCACCAACCCCCCAGACAGAGGGCTGGTGGAAATGGCACACCTCTGCCATCAGGATTCCCACCTCTGGATTTCCTCCTTTGGCTTAGGAAGCCCTGGAAGGGCAAACAGCAGCTGCTGACAGACTCAGCTCACTCACTTGTGCCAGCGGGGCACCAAAGGTTCGTGAGGCCACACAGGGCATTGTAAGGCTTTGGAACAGGCACTGGCACAGGAAAAATGGCAGCAGAATGCTGAGAGACTGCATGAATGCAATCCTAGTTTTGGGAAACTCCATCCCTTCGGTAGAGAAGGAGTGGAGGCTGATACATCCTGCCATGAACTTGTTCCTACAGGGACACCAAGATCAGTCCAAGCCCCAAGGCAACGAAGCTCCCAGGAACAGCACCAACACTTATTGCAGGATTAGGTTTACTGTTTGCCAAGCTATGAACTTCTCCAGTCATTCCTAAACTAGCATTCCCTGTGCTTGTCAGCCTGACCCCGAGAGCCAACATCCATCCAGCCCAGCACACGTGCTGCTGTTAGCAGTATTATTACACCACAGCCTGTCCATAACCGATCCCTTTGCTGAGGGATACACTACAAAACACCCTGAAACACCACAAACCTCTCACAGGGAACAGATCAAAGGCCAAGTAGCTCTTCTGCCCTGGTCAGGGGACATCCCTGGACCTCTCAAGACTACCAGAACACACCATGGGTCTAATTCTGGAGTTTTACTTCATTCTAGAGGAGATTTTTAGCTGAATAATGATTTAAGTCAAAGTAGTACAAAGGCTCCCAGTTTCTGGCCAAGGACTGCACTGGGACTGCTCCAGCTCAAGCCAGCAGTGGGAGAAAGTAGCAGAGTCAAGAGCCACCTCTGGCCTGACCTTGTGCTCTCACCAGCATTTCCCACTTCTGTCCCCATGTTAGGAAGTAGCTGAGTGACCCTTTTGAGGGATAAATCCCTGAATTTTATGCCTAAAGGACAGTTTCTTTCTCCCTGCAGTTCCCTCCCACTTCCTCCCTCCTCCCTGAAAGAAAGAAAAACGACTTTGCTGGAGGAAAGGGTGAAATTTCATCCCGGATCAAAACCCATGAGCAGAATCCCCATGTGACGGTTCACAGAATGTGTTTTGCATGCAAATATCATACATACAAAGTGAAAATGAGTCATTTCACAGCAGCTCTGGCTCTAGGCACCGAGTGACTTCTCCTCTGTGACTCCTACACTTGTCTGCTTCCCCTCATTCACCAGCTCCTGTGGTTTCCTCGGCCTGTTTGCCTGCTCAGGCTCCAGTCACTTTAGGTAGGATATTAGCTAGGAAGGAAGGAGGGAGGTTTTTTTTTCTTCCCTCTCTTAGATTTGTTTTACATTCTGGCTATTACAGCTTTGAGGTTTTTGCTCACTGCTTTCGCCATCAGCTTCAGTCGCTGTGTGTTGGCTCCCAAAAGGCAGAGAGGCCGAGAGTTTCCAAAACACAGCAGTGGTATTTGTATTGGCTCCTGAACTTGCTTGGGCATGGACATGGCTTGGCTTGCTCTCCCTGCACACACGAGCTGTTTTCTTTCATTATTGCTGTTAATTGTTTGCTGTTGAGATCTAGACACAGGGGCAAACCCATTTTGCAGTAGGAGCGATTAAAAAATGAGAGAAAAAAGGTGAAGTTCACCATCAGGCTTGCCTTGAGCTGATCACAGAAGCTCAGATCAAGGGCAGAACAAACCCTCTGCACTCCCGGTGTGCGAGTGAAGGGAGAGGGGAAGCCGGAAGTTTTGGCTGCCTGGATGGAAAAACAAATACCCTCCCACAAATGAGCTATTCTCACAGCCTTGAATTAGTACTGGCAAGAGTCACCCAGGAGCAGCCTCGCTCAAGGATCTGGGTCTGAGGAGATCAGAGTAAATCTCAGTGCCCTGAAGATCTCCATGGAAGGTTTGCAGCCACAGCACGAGAGCCACGGAGAACAGAGAAAACCCCGACAGTGAAGAGACCCGCGCTCCCTTCCCCCCAAAAACCCACTAAGCAACCCAAACTCCTACTTCTCTTAAATCAAACAGCAGCTAATAAAACAGCAGAAGGGAGCCCAGGTCTCACTTTGCAAAGCAGAGCTTTACTATTACCCAGCCCTTTTTGCTGGCTGTGCCACAAACCCCAAGGCCAGTGAAGAGCAGAAAGCCCAAAACCCGACTGGCAGGAGCAGCCTCAAGCCCTGACTCTCACACAGGGTCCGGCCTGGCTGGACACACCGAGGGGTTTGGAGCAGCCATCCTTCAACCACAGAGCTGAAACTATTTGTCTGCTGTTTACCTCCCCACCCCACGCCCTCCCCCTCTGCCTCCCCACAACTGACCTCCTCTTCCTCCTCCTCCTCCTCCTCC
>VXAD01005761.1:259430-363635 GCA_013399195.1 Dicrurus megarhynchus
ACCTCCTCCTCCTCGCCGCCAACCAGCCCGGCCTGCCAGCATAGGGGTTACAGCATGACATAATTGCAACATGCATAAACAACATTTGCCATTAAGGGATACTTTTAATGAGAAACAGAGCTGCGAAGGGGAAGCATCAAAGTGGCTCACGGAAGGAAACCGCCTGGAACAAAATCCTACTTGATGCCCCAATTAATATGTTCCCTAATTCTATTTCCTGCACTTGTGGTCCCACAGCCTCCTTGCTTTAATTTCTTTGGGAGGATGGAGAGGAAGGAACCTGGAAATGCAGCGTCTTCATGGCTGACTTGATGTGCAGGCAATGTGCAGATTAGAACAAATTAGAGAATTAAAAAATAACCAACGACAGACTGAGGAAATGTCATCCCCAGGATAATAGTATTAATTGAGACCTGGGTTTTGCAGGCCAGCTTTAGGAAAAAACCAACAAAGCCGAAAGCTGGAGTAATAGGACTGGATTAATTACCCTGGGAGGTTTTTCACTCCACCCCATGCTCTGCCCAGCCTCGATCTCCAAGCTCGGTGACAGTCGCCCGTGTCCGCGGCGTCTCCTCAGTGCAAAGGCAGACGTTTGACCAACTCCGAGCCTTGGCAGGGCAGAGCTGCCCAGGGTTTCTGTGCCCAGGGATGAGCAGGACAGGGATCCCTGCAGGATCCTACCCAAGTGACTCGAAGACAGCATCTCCTGCAGATCTGTCCCGCTGTGAGCGCAGTGCAGCTGAGCACCTCATGTTCTCCCAACCTCGGGTTTGACTCCAAAGAGGAAGGGAGGTGTTTACACCAGTGTGTCCCATATGGAAGTTGTACACAGCTGACAGACCCTGCACTCAGAAATAACTTGGTCTGTGGCACTCTAACAGGTATGGCCAGTGATTCCCTGAATCCAGGTGGAGTCACAGGGATAAAGGCAGTTAAAAAACCCAAACCGCACAGTCCCTGCCAATTAAGTGCTGCAAAGCTGATCACGGAAGTAGAGAACGACACAGACCACTAATGAAAGGAGAGAGGCTTGGTAAGATGAACCATCTGGGGAACATCTCTGTTTAACCTTCACCAACAACTTGAAGCTAAACAGAGGCAGAGGCCTCAGAAATGATGTCAGCTTTTTTTTTTCCCCCCTGTATTCCTATGGAGACAAGGCTGGTGTGATCAGAGCCTGTCCACCCACAGTCACCTCACCATCTTTGAGCCACAGACCTTGATTTAGTTGAAATACTATGTTTTTCAACAAAGATCTCAGGGTTACATAGCTCCTACAGGTATCACACTACCAGGGAGCCAAGTGGGAAAGACTTCCCGTAACAGCCTGCAAGAGGGAAACCCCAAACTTAGCAGGCACCAGAGAATCCTGTAAGGTAGAAAATTACAGCAGTTGAGGCTTCAGAATCTATGGGACAGAACAAAGATCTGCAAGCTGTGTATGCACTCAAAATCCTCGTCCACATTCACAGGGCTTTGCTCTCAGCACTGCAGGAAATAGGATCTAGGGGAACGCTGTCCCCCACATTCCAGCAGGGAATGCATTAAAGCAGGGCTAATTTTAAAGGGGAAAAATAAAATCATAAAGGATCTGGGACCAAAGAGACAGAAGAGCAAATCACTCCGGGCTTTCAGCTGTTAAGAAGTTCCAACAAGCTGTTAAAAATCTGCTGACACACCACTCTGCCCAGTCTGCTCCCAGTGAGTGCCACAGCACAGCCATGGAAAATGGGAATCAGAGAATCATGGAATGGTTTCAGTTGGAAGGAACCTTAAGGATTATCTGGTTCCAACTTGATCCTTGCCATGTGCAGGGACATCTACTAGACCAGGCTGGTCAGAGCACATCCAATGCCCTTGAACAGCTGGAATGGAATGGAATGGAATGGAATGGAATGGAATGGAATGGAATGGAATGTCAAGAATGGTGGGACACCAGTCACCTCTCCAAGGCAGGTTCCCTAGAGCACCCACGGCCAAGCTGGATCTCCTCTCCCTGGATCTGATGGAAGGGTTTAACTTCTCCCAGGTGACTTCACCGGAGCCTTTTGGCCTTCAGCAGCTCCCTGACCACAGCAAGGATTCCAGGGAAACAGCCCCAAATCTGTGTCAGAGCCTCTGGCTGGCCCGGGCACTGCAGCCAGCCAGCCCTCGCTTTTCCCATTCTCCTTTTCCTCATTTGAGATTCGTTAGGGAGACCAAAGCATTTGTTTACAGATACAAAGGACAATGACAGCTGGCTTAAATTCTTGGCATCAGAAGTGTTTTATGTTGAAACCAGGCTTTTTTCTTTTTCTAAAACAAAATTTTTAGCCAGAATTTTTCTTTACTGTCGGCATTTCCAAAGACCATTGGGTCCTTTCGGAATAATTTATCTCTATTTTTATTGAACTTACCAAAATTGTTTGCAAAACAAGAATGTGCTTTTTCCTCCCCACCACAGCCGCTGTTTTCAGAAAGTGAAGTTTGTTGTAATCAAAGCTACAGTGGCCGATTTGTAAAATTAGTTCCCTAAAGAGATTAAAAATGGCTCCAGCTTCTACAGCATTTCCAACTTTGTAAAGCAGAAACAATATGAAATGACAGCTTTTAAAATATTTTTGATAAAACCTGTCACCAGCTCACAGTCGAGTTTGTTTTGTTACCAAGAAAATCTTTCTCCTTGTGGACTTCCCCATTTTAATCTCTTCCACACTGATATTGGTGGAAATTAAATTTCAAACTACATTTTACAGTCTGGGCTTGAGTCTTTGCAGGGAATCTCAGAATGCGACTCTGAGCATTTGATGTTAAAAAAAAGGAGTTTCTGCACATTTGCAGATCTGCTATCCAGGAATAATTTCAAAATGGCTTTATTAAACATCAGGTTCACTAGAAACGCTGGATTTCCCACTTACTGAGGAAATATTTAACATATGGGAAACCATTAAAATGGTACATGATGGAGCAAGAAGCCAGGCAAGCTTTTCCCTCGGTTTAGGCTGAGATCAGGACTAGGACAAGGTGCAGCCCTGGATCACAGATCGCTTTTGCCCAGGCTGTGGATGTCCAACACTTCCCAGGGAGCTCATCCAGGAGCAGGTTTGGTTCTGCAGAGCTTTCCACAACACCACGATTCAAGATGCTCCCAATCTCTGCTAGACTGAAGTCGGCTCCCTGAGGGAACTTGGAGAAGTCACCTCTTGCTGGCCTGGAGCCCAGCAAGGTCAGGTCACACAGAGTTAGACTGAGCTTTGAGTTGTACTGGACTCAATTTTGGAAGAAGTCAGATAAACACAAACCCACAGTTAATTGGACTCTGTCACTGTACAGACCCAAGAGAAGTTAAAGCTCACTACTTCAAAGCATTTTTGCTTTGTCTGGGGATTGGAAAACATAATTCACCTTAGGACAAGAGAAACGTTACAACACTTTTAGAGCTGCTGCCCTTCTCTCAGTGCCCAAAGCCACCTACTCACCCAGGGAGAAACAGCAGCAACTTAAAGGCTTTGGGCGTAGAAAACCAGGTCATGAAGGAGAATAAAATAACCACGGATGCTTCCACCGCTACATCAGCGTTTTCCTTCAGTGATTTCCCCCACCTTGCTATTGCTTGACACATCATTACCTGGTAATAGCTCTCTCAGCCCTGGGTGGGAAGGGCAGTGGAAAGAGCTGCTGGGAACTGAAGGACCACAGCAAGCCGTGTGCTCAATAAAACCTGAGCTGCACGTCTGGAAAAGGTAGAGCAGACATATAGGATTGCAAAAGAGGCCCTTGCTCACACGATCCGGGGCTCAGCACTGGCCAGTGCCTCCTGCAGCGAGTGGGAGGCAGAGGTGCTCACACGATGCTCCTGGAGCAGTCCCTCGTTCATTACGTGACTCCTGGTTTTACCATTCCCCTCAATGGACTCCACTTCCTCCCTTGTCCCTGCATGCGAGCGTTAAAAGGACCGGACCTCCACGTGTGCTGACTCTGGGCTGAGAAACACCCCGGAGAGCCACGGGGAACTTCATCTCATCTGCAGCCCGCGACACCTTCCCACAGAGGGTGTGCTTTGTACTGTCCGCTCCGGACAGAAAAATATTGCAAAACACAACAAAAAAAGACAATCATTCTCCTTGTTTAGATTTCACTGGAGCTGCCAGAAAATCCAGCTGGTTGAAGCATACTAAATGTGTTTTGCAACTATTTTCCTCAAAGTTTTCTTTAGTAAAGACTTGTGAACATTCCTGTTGGTGCCTTTGCACAAAAAACCAGCAAGACTTGAGAGAAACAACTGCAAAAATTCTCTCTTTCTAAATCTGTTCTCATTAAAGGAAAATGCACGAGCTTGAAACAATTTATGGTGTAATTTCTTACATGAAGTTTATGTTTCAGCTGAAGGTTGGGGCTTTGTAAAGGTTTGCACTCTTGAGGTGAGCAAACTTTGAAGCCCAACCTTCGACCATGTATAAACCAATGAAATCATTTTATCTGGGTTGAAATCTTCCAAGAAACCAAGCTGCAAGCTGAAAACTGGATTTATCCATCCTAACTTGAAGCATATATTTCAGTTAGCAATCCTGGGTGACTCGGTAGCTCATGGAGAGAACCAGACAAGGAACTGCCCTCCTGGTAACCAGTTTGTCTCCACCAGGACTTGAGGTGACACTGGCTGCCTCCTGCTACAGAAGTGAAGCCTGTCAATCCCATTAAATATTCCTGGCACGCAGACAACCCAATATCCAACAGTTACAGAGCCTGTCTTGCTTGCTCCTTCCCTCAAGACAGAAATTATCCACCTGAGGTTTCTTCATTGCTTTCCACAGCCCCCAAAATTCAGAAGGCAAATTTCCAACCTCCCAACCTGGGCTTGGGGAGTCATTCCCTCACCTCCCACACGTTCTCAGCTGTGTGAGGTGCCATCACAGCCTGGCCTCACCCAGCAGCCAGCCACACCACCACTTGGGATGGCTCGTTGTGTTCCAAGGAGCAAGGGGATCCTCTAAATCACGTAGAGAAACTGTGTGATGGCCAGTTGATTTTTTAAGTGGCTCCCATCTGGTGCTGCCTCTCCTCTCCAGCACGGGCTGACCCTCCAGCAGCAGCAGAGCAGCACTTTCTCCCAGCTGAGTGTTGCCTCCATTGCTTCCTTCCCAGCCAGGCTCCACAGAAAGCATTGATATTACAGACACTGAACCCTCAAAACACAGGCTTTCAAGTCCAACCAGTTTAATTTGGACAGGCACCAAGATGCAGGTTTATCTGATTCTCCTCCACCTGGAGCACAGCAGCTCCTACTGCACAAGGTGTTTCCAACCCAGCCCCAGTGGTCTGCAGGAAATGTGGTGTCCCCCCCACCCAGCAGTTTGTTTACAGACTGTGGGGAAGGCAGAAGCTCACCTCAGATGTACATTTTTACAAGTCCCTTCACCTGTAGGAGCTCAGCTGCTTTGCCAAGAGCTTTGTATCATCACAGAACTACAGAGTTGGGTGGATTTGTCAACTCAGTGAGAGCTTTCCTAAACAACAGCACAACACAGGCTTAAAGTAACATAACTGGTACAGACTTCCCCCTAAAGCCTGTCAAAATCACTCCCAAGCAACGCTGCCATCAGGAGATGCTAACAGCTCTTTGAATTTGCCCCACTTCAAACCTGAGCCTCCTTTTGGGTGGCCCTCGTCACTCACAGGGACTCCGACTGCCAGCTGTTGGAGGCACAGAGCTGGAACACGGCCACCCCTAAAAACCTGCAGGTGATCTAAGCTCAGCCTGTGCATCTGTGCAGTTCTGCAAAGAAATCAGGAATAACAACGGGAAATGAAATGTCTCAGCCCTACATGACTCAGTTTTCCGATCCGAGATCACTTTCTTCTTCCTTTGTCCTTTACTGGTTTATAATCCTACACCAGGAAGGACAGAGAGGGAGCAGCCTGGTCTATGGGCGGTGTCCCTGCCCGTAGCAAGGGCTGGACTGAGATGGTCTTTAAGGTCACTTCCAACCCAAACCTTTCTGTGGTTCTGTGATTCGAACAAGTGAAATTACACACACACAGATCTTCCTTTGTGGTTACTTCGGGTGATGGAGCTGAAAGACCCCAGCAAACAGTCCCAGGAGGCAAATCCTGCTGTCTGGAGCCACCCCCACATGCCACGGGGCAGTGCCCTGCCAAAGAGCCCTGCCAGCCCCCCGGGCACCTGCCCATTGCAGGGCTCTGTGCCTGGCAGGGCCCCCCAGCCCTCAGGAACTTGGCTCCCAAATGGGGTCATTAGATGTGAATGGCTTTTGCATTAGCAGCTCTCAGGCCCCCGAGTACCACCCCTGTCACTTCCGCAGGCACCAGCACAAGCCTCGTTTCAAACCTTCAATTTGTCTGTTTAGTGTCTTCATAAAGGAGGGGGAAAATGAAAGAGAGAGGCGGGGGAAGGGGCCAGGATGACTAAATCAGTAACTTGTCTCTAATTTCTCTGTGCCCCCCCACCCCCAGACTTCCCCTGGGGACACAGGCTTCAAAGGGAGCTACAAATATTTACTAATTCTATTAACAGGATACAAATTGTTTTCAGGGGAGCATCAAGCACACAGAGCCACGTCAGCCCCCCCCGCTCGCAGACCCCCGGCGCACACCCCCTGCCCCAGCACAGCCACATGCACTGCACAGGCAACGAGCCCTTCCCGCCTCCCCAATTTTTCCTAAGTTCAAGATGAGTTGAAGGGTCAAAAAGGCAAAGGGTGTTTCAGAAGTTTAGCAGACAGCATTTGGTAAGGGGAAGGCAGTGGGAGGGGGCGGGGGGAGAGAGGAGAGAAGGAATCTGGCATGCATTAGGCTGAACAGTTCCAAACATCCATCCTCCACAGACTTGTTACTTTCTTTCTTTCTCACAGGATTTTTTGGGGGTTTTTTTTTAAATTTGTGGTTTATTTAAGCTTTTTTTTTGTTTCATATCAGCCAACAACTGTATTTTAATCTCCTTCCCCCAGCCTCCTATGCTGCCTGCTCGCCTCCAGGAGCACACGCCTGCGATGCTCAGACTGAAACACTCAGACACATCCTACGCGCTCTGCCACGGAGCTGCTGCTGCAACGGGTTTGCAAAAGTTGCTGCAAACTTGAAAGGTCAATAAAACGCTCCATGGTGGACAAGGAAGGAGCTCAGTGCAGTGAGATGCTCCATCTAGCAAAAGGTGTCCCTGCCCATGGCAGGGGGTGGAACTGGATCATCACTAAGGGCCCTTCCAACCCACAGCATTCCAGGATTCCCAGCAAAATGCAGCAGAGGATGCACAATGCTCATGTCAGTCACCAGGTGTAACAGCCATGGTGAGCTCTCTAGGAGGAGAGTAAGTTCTTAGTCCAAGGCCACAGTTGCTGCTGCACAGCTCAGTGGTATAATTAGAGTTAATACCCGATAAGCTTTCGGCTCCACAAAGTCTTCCAGGATGCAATTTTCCACACGGCTTAAATGTTGACCCATATCTCATTATGTTTTATGAGCCCAAAATAAGAACAGTACAGGCTACATGTTTAAAAGGAATAATACTTCCCAAATGTCCAGCTACCTAAAGCAAAGCCATCTCGCTGACTGGACAGGTGACCAAAGCCTTCATGGACATGCCAAGATGACACTGGTTGGTGACAAAGTGAGGCAGAGCTGACCTCCCAGAGATTACCTCTGAGCCCAGAGGGGAGTGGAGAGCGCAGCCAGGCAGGACAGCAGTGTGCAATCCCAACGTGGGAAATGACTTGCAGCAGATGTGTCCCTGTGCTGTCACCAGACTGCCAGGTGTGGCACAGAGATTGTTCTCTCCCATGGAAGTGATGTCATAGGGAGGAGAAGGCTGTGCATCATTTATTTGTTAACCTTTCCTGGCATGCCAAGTATTTTCACTTTTGTTCTGGGTCAAGGAGAGCTAAAGATGGAGCAGAGTGTTTGGCACATTGCGGAGGAGCTGTTGGAGAGGACCTGCCTTCTGCCAACCAGATGTGGGAGCTGGGAGTCAGGGGATGTGGTGCTCAAAAGAGAATGATCCTGACCAACGATTCCCTCAATCTTAACCACAAATCTTGTTCCTTTCCTTCTCATCAGGTGTCATCCTGACAGTGCTCCAGATTTTTTTTTCCCCACTAACAGGAAACTAGTAGATAAAAATGGTGTTTTAGTGGAAATCTCCTCCCTCTTCAGGAAAAAAAAAAAAAAAAAAATCAATCATAGAACCATGAAATACCCTGAGTTGGAAGGGACTCAGGAGGATCATGGAGTCCAGCTCCCAAATCCAACCCAAGCCAAGTCCCTCAGCGTTTGAGGGGAAAGATGGAAGGGCACAGGAACACAAGAGCAGCACAAAGAGCAGCCAGAACCATAAAACCATGGAAGGGTTTGGGCTGGAAGGGACCTGAGAGGTCACCAAGACAAGGCAGAGCACTGCACCCTGTCCATGCCACCCAGCTTCAGGTGTTACCTCAGGCACACGTAGGACCAGTCACGTTGCCCTTGTCTTATCAATGAAGAAATAGGTACCTCCAGAGGGCAATTTAAACCTCAGGTGGATTAAAGTGCCCTTTGCCACTAAGCAGTTCAATAGTGCCTGAAATTAGCCAGGATGAATCTGGACCTTAATCAGCAAATGGACTTTTCATTCCATGAAAAGTGTCAAGATTGCAAATTATTTTTCATTTCAAATGAGAACCAAAAAACTCCTCCACCAACATTTCATTTTCCCCATGATTTATTTTTAAATTCATTTGAGTTAATCAAAATATCTATTTTCAGTCCTTTCAAAACATTCCCATTTAATTTTACACATCTTTAATTTGTCTACACATAAACTGCATTTTAAAAATTAAAAGTTTTCCCTCCAAGGAGAAACAACAAACTCCTTTGGTTTGCACCTACCAAACTCAAACATCTAATATTATTTCCCTCATGTTATTTAAAACAAAGATTCCTCAAAATGTATCAATTTTCACATAGAAAAAGAATCAGTTTTCATCAAGGGGATGATATTTACCACAAGATGCAGTGGTATTTTCTGAGTCACTTAGGGTGGGGGCATGACTTAACTACCCTAGAGAGGAAAACAAGTCAAGGGCTAGATAGGGCTTTGGGGAGGGACAATTCAAATTCATCTCAGAGATGCTGAACACTTTGAAAAGGACAAGGTGCCCATCTCCTTCCTAGTACGTGCTCTCCTGTTTGACTGTGGCTTGAATAATGTGGCTCTGCTAGAAATATCAATCTCCAGCAAAAAGTCTTGCATCACACAGTTCGAGAGGGAAGGAAGGAGGAGAGGGAAAAACCCCCCACCAAATTAGTTCTGTGATAGTTTTCAAATGTTCAGAATGTCAATCTCCTGGCAACACCTGCACATGGCACATAGACCTTGGCTTTCTGGAGTCCCCACTGCATCTTTTCAAGTAATCTACGGGAGAATAGAAGGATGTGGCCTTGGAAAAAACCCTCTAAGTGCATAAACAGCTGTGGCCACATTTCCTACGCCTGACATCTCAAGGTTGCTGCAAGAGGGGAGAATAAGGACAAACAAGGCTCTAACACAGGCTCTCCATAGGAAAGTATTTCCCATGTGTTGGTTGTTCGTTAAAGAGTTCAGCAACTCAATCTGCGGAAGGATTTTAGCTGACTCCTGGTAGCTGCTCTCTGCAGTGGCAGTGCTGTAGAAGATTCCTGTGCTGCCTGTCTGCAATCCCCTGTGGATACCTGAGCACACCCTGGATGTTCGGCCAGCTAAAGTTACAGATGTGGCACAGTGCAGTCAAACAAACATCCTTGCTCACAGGAGTGGACTGACAAGGGTGATGAGCATTTCACAGTGACCACAGCAGTCAGGATCAGCACTGACAGCAAAGGGAATCCCGAGGACAATCCCAGTGCTTTGGTTACCGTCACAGCTACTCCACGTCTGACACTTGGTATCACACCACTGTGGCCAAGGAGGCAAATAACTCCCAAACTGGGAACGAAACAGTCCTTGTCCTGGGCAGATCCTACAACACAGCCTCGCCTCTGGAACGGCACCAAATCCAAGTGGCTGGTGTAGCCATCAGTGCCTTCTGGTTAGCTCATCATCCCACAGAGAGGCCTGAGCACCCACCCGAGGAGAGGTGTCTGTCCAATGCACACTCCTACTGAACCTGCATCGGGGCTGGGGGACTCATCCTACACCGGAACGATCTCCAAAACAACAGCCACAGGGCCGAGCAGAACCCCCTCAGTCTGGAGGGAGCACAGGCACCAGGCAGCCTCTCCTGGAGCTCCAAGCTGTGCTTCCTCCATGCCTGGCTGGAGGGGGAAACGAGAGCCATCTATGCACACGTGCAATGCCCACAGGCACCAAGCCCTGCACCCTCTCCCAGCCCTTCCTGGGGCCTCAGGCAGCAGGGCCAGAGGAGCTTGGGGAACACATCAGGCAGCGCTGGCCTCCGAGGAGCTGCCTCAGCAGCCAGAGCTCGCTCAAGCAAAGCCTCAGTCCCTGTCACAGGCTGCAGGGAAGGACAGATGGCACCAGAAACAGCGCCCTGAGCTGACACAGAGCAAACTGCCTGCTGCAGCATGAGCCTGCACACCAGCAGAGCTGCCCTTAAATTTGTCTTGCTGCAGTCTGTAAAAATCCAGGCACCCTGCTGCTCCTGGTGTTCCATTTGGGCAAACTCCGCGTTCCCCACGTAACCAAACCCAGGGATAACTCTGGCTTTGGGATGCATCCCATCAGCACAAATGCAAATCAGCCCTTTACTAGAGGCAGCCTGCAAGGCTGTTTGCTGAGCACTTCATCAGGGCGCGGAGGAGCTGCCGGGGCTGCGGCAGGTGACGCCAGCTGTTGTGGAAAATGAGCAGAGAGCAGGAGGCCGAGGCTCCCTCTATTCCCCTTGCTGGGCTCAACTCTCCATAATCCTTAAAAAGGGAGGAAAGAAAACAAAACAAAGCCCCTCTGCATCAGCCTGTTTTGGCCATACATCCTCCCTACTGCAATGGCACCCGGGCCATCGCGGCAACCCAATGAAGTGTTGCTGTAATTAAGGTTTAATGGAGCTGCAAGGCTGTGTCATAGCAAAGAGCCTTATAACAGAGGTGGAATGCAATTTACTACCCACCAGGTAGAGAGCAATAAATCTGCAATATTTATTGGCAAGAGAGAGAAATGTGATCCAGAATTCCATATGCTGGGTTGGGGGAGGAGATGAACATCACTTCCAAGGGGGAAAAGTTCCTCGACTGCTGTTACTCTCTCAGTGTTGTCTTGGCACAAGGCTAGCACTGATGCGCTGGTGGCCACTCCCACGGATCCCAGAGCACCTTCCATGCTGCAGGCAGGCCCTGCCAGGCTGCTCCGAGGGCAGGGAGTGGCAGCTGGTACCCTGTCACTTCAGGAGGGGAGGGGATGTCGTGACCAGCACATCTGGCCAACCCTGCATTCCTGCAATATGAGCCCCAGGAAAATGTGAACACAAAACCTCGGGGCCAGCCCCACAGCTGGGGTAAGCCAGCACAGCCACACTGATTTGCACCCATGGAGTGGCTGGCCTCAGGCTCTGCCTCACCTCTTCCACTTGAAACTTGTGGGCAGGCAGTAAACTGAATGGTATTCAATTTATTGCCCTCTGAAGGGGGAGAGGCTGAGCGGCCTGTGGAGCTGAGCCTGCTGCTCAAGACCTTTCAACTATCCCTTCTGCTGCTGAGACTTCAGGGAAGCACCTGGAGCACTTCCACTGGCAAATCTGGATTTAAAAAAATAAAAATAAAAATAATCACACTCCAGTGTCACACGGAGTGCAATGACTTTATAGAAGGGTGGTGAGAGGATGCCACTGACCATCCTTAAGGCACAGACAGATGTCAGAACTAGACAAGATCCGTGCTTCTGGAAGACCTTGACCTGGACAAATGTCCCATCGTAAAACATGTGTCCATGTGTAAAGGAGACATACACCCAGCACATGCAGTGCATGCCTTTCTGCATTAATTTTAAGCTGAGAAGGGATGCACATGTGGGAACAGGACTCAGTGTACTTTTCACTGTCCTGAGGTGAGTGACCAAATGCCAATGTCAGAAATACCCACATCAGGTAAAGCCATGCACAGAGCTACTGCCAGGTGGAAGAACAGCCAGAGAAAAGCCCCAGCCCTGGAAGGTGCTGAGTACCTGTGCTGGAGACTGTGGGAATGACAAGTGGCTGCTCCCTCCCGTGGGACCACACTGGCTGTTTCCTAGGTGCCCAACAGACATTTTCTCTTTGAGCAAAACAAGTAGCAGGTGGCTCGTCCTGCCTTCCAGAAGGGCTGTGGCAGATGCAGGGCTGTGCTGGAGGGGAAGCTAAGGTTTCACACCCCCAAATTCCCTGCTAGTTAACTGGGCTGGCAGAGGGTCACCGAGATGTGTTTGTGTGCATGTGCGAGTGTCAGACACCAAGCAAGGAACAAGAGGGAGTTTTCCAGCAAGATTAATCCTCTACCAGAACTGGCTCTGTCCCAGGAGTGACTCTCAGAAATGCTGGCATAAATCTACAATTAATGCTGTTTGCTTCAGTGGAGCTGCTTGGGATGTAATTGACAGCAATGTTTGGCCCACTTGGTGCTGATCCCATGGCTTATGCTCTCATTTTCCCCTCTCTGAACGCATTTCCCAGATGGATTTCCAGCTCCTCTCCACAGTTCAAGTGTTTAGGGGTGCAGAAGTCCATCAGGAGCGATTCCTGCTGATGAAGAAGCACTGGCAGTGACACTGCTTGTCCCTGGTACCATCTGTCCTGACAGTGTGGTGACATCAGTGCCCTGGCTCCCATCAGCCCCAGGTGACAGGGCCACGGGCCCTTCATGTGGCTCCAGCCTCTCAGCACCAGCCTGGTGCAGACTCTGGCAGCGTTTCAAGGCAGTGTCCGAGCTCACCTTGGCCATATCTGCCCAGGCAAAGGGCTCAAAGGCTCCTCACGGGTCTGGCTTCCAAGAGTCCCTCATTTATTGACTGCGGTTACCACCAGCTGGGAGTGCACAGGAGAGGCTCAGCCCCCTCGAGGAACCCTGAAAAAACAGGACATCTACCCAGAATGCAGACTCCTGGCCTGAAAGGGGTTGTGGTAGCAGGCAGCTTTTCAGCTCATCACCTTTCATCATGTTTTTTGAATGTCTCAGAGCAAGCTTTTCCCCCAGTCTGCTCATCCTCAGGTTTCTGTGGCCCTGGGTATTCAAGTCCCACACACACAGGGCAGCAACAGCCCGTGTGTTGTATTAGCAGGGTTCAGAGAGCAAAATGAGGGTTTTCTTCCCATCCTTGGGCTTAGACCATAATTTTAAGACCATGCCAGGTCCCATCTGGATGCTCTGGTGTGCACCTCTGACTGCTGAGCTACGAGGTTTTGGGAAGCCAGGATTGTCTGGGAAGGCTGAAGCCTTATTTCCTTGGCATACAGGAAAGGAAGGTAAACACCATTTCTATAACACATTCTAGGCAAAAATCTCTTTGTTGCCTCAAGCTTCCCACAGTGATCAGGACCCAGGTCACGCTAAGGTGGTGGGAACATCCAGGGACCCCATCTCAGCTCTCCAAGCACCACAGTGAATCCCCAGGGCATGGGCACTTGGTTACACCTCACTTGGAACACACAGTGCCAAGTGCCAGAGGCCTCCTGTGACCCCTTCCAGAACCTGAGACACTTCTTGGAAATTTTTTGGAATTAGGAAAGGACGCAGAAAGGTTGTTTGGGATTGTCCCCAGCCTCTTCCCACAACTGCCCTGAACTCCTACACTGCACCACCCTCCTGCTTGGTTGTGAGGACCCTCACAACTCTCAACCTTCAACCCCTGTGACTTCCAGGCTGAGACCAGACTGCCCACACGGGTCAGCTCCAAGCTCCCTTTGATGGCCCAGACGATCTCCAGGGCTGCTCCCCGAGCCAAACCTCCTCCAGCCCCCAGAGCTCCCACACCAGGGCCTGGCTGTAAAGCACTGAGGGCTAATCATCCTGAAACCATTCCTGCTCCCAGAAAAGCTCTGTCTGGCTGAGGGCAGACAGTTCCTCCCTCCTGGAGGCACTGCCTGAACACAGCAAAGAGTTTGTTACTGGGTCGGGATTTTATTCCTCCCTCCTTCTCACTGCCTACACAGCCAAAGGGCCTGTTTGTTTTGCTGTTGCTTATCAGAAAGGTTTATTTGCGATTGCTTGAGAGGGGAAAAAACCCTCTGTGGCCGGGGGCAGACAAGCTCAGTGCTCAGGAACATAATGGCTGCAGCCTGCGGGCCCATATGCTCGCCATCCTGCGAGGTGGAAGGCCAGCTCTGATCACATCCAGCTGCTGGGGATACGACTGATCAGGTATGGCTGGATGTCAGAAAAACCCAGGGTCAGGTTAGCTGGGGGTTGAGGCGGGGAGGGGAACAGGCAGGGAGCTGTTTAAAGTGTGTTGCAGAACTGGGAATTTTCCTGTTTGGAGATGTCAGGGCTGCAAACGCAGACACATCTCCAGCCCCCCTGAAGGGAGGGAGGGAAGGAGGAGGAGGAGGTCGTATTTCTCCTGTCAGCTACTATAGCATCCTCTGAGCTTCATGAGAGAAAGAACGGGGCTTTCAGACTGCACTGAATAATTCCTGCATTTTTAGGTTCCTATTTCCTCCTCCCTGATGAATTAAGACCTAGGAATTCAGCTTGTTTGTTGTTGCTTTTGTTACTGAATATCCATGAAAAGCTCAATGTCCCTGGGAACTAATTAGGTATTAACCCTGCATTATTGCTGCATATCAGCCATGGAAACACACCATTTGGCTAAATCTCCTTGAAATACGGAAATATTGAAGGGTCAGGTGGAATGGCTAAAAACAAGTTAAAAAATAGGAACATTTCTGGGACAGGGAAGGAAAGGAGGAAATATTTGAACAAAACCAACTACGTGGTATTATTTTCCACAGTTTCTATCACATGCTAAGCAAAACTAACAGGTAGGAACAAATCTCTTTTTAGAAGAACAATGAGCTCTCACTGGGAATCGTGTCTGGGGGAGATGTGGGAGAGGTCAGGAGCTACACAGGATCTACTCCAGCCTAACCTCGACTGCTTTACTTGTTTTGTTCTCAGATCCTCAGCACCAGGTTTTCTGGCAAGATGCTTTTGGAAGAACACCTCAAGCAGACCACACTTCCAAAGACATAAGCCTTCCGTGCTGGCAGGCAGTAATTTTGTATCTTGGAGCATTGTCTTGCTCCTGTGCACGGCAACCTCTCCCAGCACATCATTCCCTGACACAGACCACTAATGGCACGACAGGACTGACTGTGTACCTATCCATATTCTATTACTCATGCCATTTCAGGGCTTTGCAGATAATTAACTCCCCATACTTATTCATCTGTTTTCCCTCAAAAACCTTCCCATTTCACTTAAAACCCTTATTTGTGGTCCAAGCAGCAGCAAACTTAATCAGACTCAACAGGGCCGCAGAGCAGCTTTGGAGAGGCCTTAAAATATCTGAACACTCTAAAGCCAAGCCATGGGAAATGGGATTGCTCCCATCCAGCCTCCCCTGGCCACAGTGAGCTACACCTCCCTCTCCTGTGGCTTCAGAGCTCCTGACCCCCCAGTGGCAGGGATCCAGCCCCTCAGACCTGAGTGTTTCTCACACACCGTGTCAGCCCAGACACACTGACTCAAGCCAACACCACCGCTGAACCAAAATATTTTGATTTGATAAAACAAACCCCTCAACTGTTTAGACTTTGGCTGAGCAGACTCACAATGGAGGTTTCCTTTTCAACTTCCCTATTTATTCTCATCTCTGCCATCGTGCAGCTGGGGTGAGCACAGCCAAAGCCATTCCCTTCTCCTTTCCCCCGGATCCCCTGGGAAAGGCCAGGTCTCCAGGACTGTCTCCCACTGCATGGAGCCAACCCAACTGGATGCCTTCAGGAAACACTACACACTGCTATAATGCAGAATTATTGTTACAGCTCTTTGCTGGCCAGTTGCACAAGCACTTCCCACAAACCCTGTATGGAAGTGGAAGGCCTCACTTCAATTGTTAGTGGGTTTACAGAAGGCAGTGTCCTTCCCAAAACATCCTCGTCTCCCTGTTTCAATAAAATAACCTCGTGCCTCTCACAGCTCCTCAGTGCTCCCCGTGGGAGGTCTCTTCTCACATCACATTAAAGCCAGACAGAATCAATTAAAGCAAAAAGGATCAGGTCTGCTGAGACCACAGAAGGCATTTGGGGCAAAACCTCACAGCTGAATGCAGGAGAGATGCCCCTGCCCAGGCTCTTGCTCCTCCATGGAAGCTGTGGCACATCATCTCCAGATGGTTTCAGACTGCCAGTCCTACCTAAATTTTTAATTTTTTTTTTTTGCAGTGGCTCATGGTGCTAAATAGCAAGGAAGATACAAGTCAGGGACAGAGGATACGAATGCAGGAGATGATCAGAGGAGGGACTTTGGGAACTGGCAGGGATGAATACCAGCTTTGCTTCCCTCCATTACTCAGGGATGACTAATTCCTGTGGGGCCCTGAGATAAGAAAACCAAACCCAGATTTTTGTACCTCACAGATGAACACATCATTGCTCCCTCCTAAGACTCATTCTCCACCTTCTACCCCTCCACAAGCAACCCCTCAGGACCTATTTTCTGTATTTGCACCTATTCCACATCCCCTCAGAACCACCCCAGCCCGCTCCGCCTCTGTCCTGCGGTGACCCCAGGCCATTCCCTGGTGCCTTCCCGAAGGGAACAGCCAGGCCTGCAGCCCATGCAGCCCCTCAGCACAGATGATGGCTGTGTAACTGTACCCCCCCGGAGCCATCCCCCTCTCCCCCTCCTCAGCTGACATGCCATCCAATTTGTCACCTACAAGGGAGGTCAGGGGCCCGCTGGGTGCCCGACATCTCTCAGCTTGGGGCACTTAGTCTCACATTTTTTTCTCCCACTAAACAAGATGTTCAAGCAGAGGAAGAACAAGGCAAAGAAACTGGGCTTGAGAGAGGGATTGATACAGGCCCTGTCTGGTGGGGGAGGATTTTTCTTTGCTTCCCTCCCACCTAAATTCTCCTGGTGGCAGGCACAGATTTCCAGGGGGAAAATGCCTCTGCAAGCTCCTGAGACCTTCAGCTTCCCCTGGGAGCAAGCAAGCAGCATCAGCTCTTAGGAGTTTGCCTTGCTTGGCTGATCTGTGCTGTGAACAGGCTCTAATTAGTCATTTAACTTAAAGACTAAGACTCCCAAGAGAAGATTTCAGAGGGGAATTCAGAGCTCTTCAGACTGAAATCATCAGCTGTGCAATGCAATTGCTCTGCATCGCCTTCTCACGAGCTCTGCCTCCTCCTCCTCATTTGCCTCTCTATTGGTGCTCTGAATACCTCCACAGCTTTGCCAAACCATGGCTTGTGCAGCCTCCCTGGAGCCACCTGGGCAAATTCACATCCCACTGGCTCCTGGATTTGAGCTGGGAGAGGAAGGTGTGGCTGTTCGAGGATGTGGGGCTGCTCCAGGTCTGTCTGATCCAGCAGAGGAGACACAAAAACTGCTTTAAAACCCCAGATTTCCAGCAAAGGGATTCCTAGAGCTGGATGCTCTCAACACTAGACTTGAACTGGACTGAGTTTTAAGGCTGATCTTCATTTAAATCCCAATCCAAGTATCAAACCTGAGCCCACATCTTCAAATGATTCCAGTATCAGCTGAACATTCCCACGACCCTGACATTATCTGTTATTTTATTATGAGCAGCCACGATGCAGTGCTAGAGTTTGTTACTTTCCTAATGTCCATCCCAGGGATAGGAAGACCGGATCTGTGGCATTCCCAGCTCCAGTATTTCCATGCTGAGTTACCTTAACACAGTATTTTCCCCAGTTTGTACTATTTCTGGTAGAATACAGAATCATTAAAGTTGGAAAAGACCTTTAAGATTGAGTCCAAACATTCCCCCAGCACTGCAAGGCCACCACTAACCCATGTCCCCAAGTGCCACATCTTTATGTCTTTTTAAACCCCCAAAACGGGGGGCTCCATCACTGCCCTGTAGTGAAGAAACAAGTGGAAACCTTGATCTCTACTGTGATTTTACAGAATTCTAAACTCTTGTTCCCAGTAAATCATGGCCCATCCAAGAGAATCCACCTCCCCAGCACAAAAAAAGAAAAAAAAAAAAGGCATTAAAACCATGCTGATGTTGACACAAATGAAGGGTGCCAGGCCTGCCTGGGCTCAGCGCTCCCCATTTTCTGGTGTCACACACACCCCTAACAAGGGATGGCAGTGCAGATCTCAGCAGGAAACGTTCCGTGTTCCTTGCACAGAGCACACGCACAGGGCTTGACTGATGGAATAAACTCCCTGTGCCACTGCCTCGCTGCACAAGAGAGAAAGGGGGAATCTCACCTGTCCTAAATACCACTCTTGGTACGTTTTCCCTCTCCTACTGAACAGCAGAATCACAGGATGCAGTGCCTAGAGCAGATTAACAAACTCCTTCCAGAGCTCAGAGCCCACCATGGTGTTTTTCCCCACACAACACTGAATTTAAGTGGTATTACAGTACCCACTCAGAAAAAGAAATTAAATCCTTTTATGTCCTTTGAAACATTCTGTGTCATATTATTAATGTTTTACTCTGAGCCCTGGATTCCCCTGCCATGGCAGGGACACCTCCCACTGTCCCAGGATCAGCTGCCCCTGGATCCCTGGCAGTGCCCAAGACCGGGCTGGACGGGGCTTGGAGCAGCCACAGCTGCTCTGGGCACCCTGTGCCAGGGCCTGCCCACCCTCCCAGGGAAGAGATTTTTCCTAACAGCTCATCTAACCCCACCCTCCGGCAGTGGGAAGGAAGGAAAGGTTCAGGATGAGGTCCCACAAGCACCAGTGGAAGCCCTCGAGGACTCTTTGAAGAGCAGCCCGCTCCCTCCCCACGCAGGCTGGCAAATGCCGACGGGCAGGCCTGCCTGGCACGGTGTGGCACAGGAGGGAGGGAGGGAGGGATCCGCACCCTCCGCGAGCCCCCCGGGCCGAGCCCCGGCGCTCGGGCCGCTCACCCAGGACCATGGACAGCGGCTCCCGGTGCGGGGCCGCCGCTCGGGCTCGGCCGGCTCCCGGCGCGCTCCCAGCCCAGCGCCGGGCACACGGGGTTCGGATCCCTTGGCTACAGCTTGGGAACACTCACGCAACGTCCCTCTGAGCGCTGGAGCTCCTCAGCGAGCGCACAACAGCCCCACGACCAACCTCGTCCCTCTGGAGTTCTGGTGAACACCTTAGAACAGCAATCTTAGAAACTGGAATCTCTGCTCTGCTGCAAACAGAAGCCTGTTCCCCGCCCCATGTCCTGACAGCATCCAGGATGTAATGACAGCACCCAGAGGAACACCTGTGACTCTTTCAGCTTCCACGATAAGCAGCCCCTGGTTTCCAGGACACACTCCGAGGATTTCTGTGCAAAGGACAAGTTGTTACACAGCCACATTTATTCCACATTGCCACTTGTGCCAGAAGAATTCACCAAACAGGAGTGCGATGGCATCTGATAGGATTTTTGGGATGGTCCTTGTGAGTTCTTTCCAACCCAGGATGTTCTATGACTCTGTGATCTCCTTTTATGAGGTGGCGATGCCGCTTTACACACTGAATTTACAACCACACAACCCTGTGTGTATGCACAGCACCAGGAATACACATCCTTCCAGGAGCAAAGCAGCACCGCATTCAACTCTGCCATAACACTGGAAATTGTTTTAAACACCGATGCCAGCATATAATGAATTAATTCCCTCACATTTCCAATTCTACACAGCTGTCTCAAAATAAGTGGACCATCAGCCACCACTTTTACTTTGACAAGAGCACATCACTGAGATATTACAAGACCAGTACTCCTACTTCATTCCCATTCAGCATCCAAAGTTCAGCTTGGAGGATAAGGAAAATGAGAGCAATGGCTAGTGACAGCAAGCCTTGATAGGGTCATGGGCTTTGCAAGAGCTCCAACATGCAGGCGGGTGAAAACATCACTCTCAAAGCAAAGGGACAGAGGAAAGAAATGGGGAAGGGGAGAGGAAAGAAAAAGGAAAGGTTGATGGACAGTCGGACTTGTTGAGGGTGAAATCAATTAAAGTGCATCAAATCCAGAATTCATGCTTTTTCAAAGTGACAAATATGTGCTGGAAACTGAGAAAGATGAGGGGAAAATAATGTCTTTGACCTCCCGGAGACCGGCTGTTCCTTCCGTCAGAGGAGCCAGAAGTGAAGTGAGATGCGTTCATGATAAATTGTAACAGCCAGGCAACCACCTTAAAAAAGAACGAGGTGAAAAGGTTACAGAAGAGACCCAAAATGCGAAGAATTCAACCAAACATCAAGATAAATCAGCTCAGGCCCCTGTGTGTGCAGAGCCAGCCTTCACAGAGCTGCTGCAGCTCATCTCAATTTGTTAGCCTGGCCTGAAGTGTAAGAGACACACACACAGCTTGTTTACAAAAGCTCTGGAAAACATCCTCACAAAGGGCTGCCTCACCTCAGCCCTCCCAGGTGAGGGGACACAGCGATCCCCCGCCTGCCATCCTGGTTTGGAGTCTGTCAGACAGAAATTGCTTGGATGCACACAAATAGCCCCAGCAATCCTGCGTTCAGCCCGGTCCAAATGTGTTTTAGGAGAAAGCTTTCCAGGAGTTGGACATCTCTCTCCTACTAAAGCAAGCACAAAATACTCGCACTTCTGAAAGTTTCAAAGCCCTAATATTTCTTATTTTCTCTTGCACTTAGATAGAGATCTTCAAAGTGTGGTACAAATATTTGTCTGGATGCTTCCACTAGTATGGAACTTTGGATCTTTTTCCCTTACTAACAACCAGAAATTACAAACTCTGATGATGACTCTCATGCAGAATAGTTGAGTGCAGAACTAAAATATTTTAAAGAATTGATAAGTATATGATATTTGCTAATAAAATGTTTGAAGCATTGGGCCCTGCTGGGAATATATATGTTCAGTCCATTAAATGTCCAAGCAAATATGTCAGTGCAGGTGAAATGGAACTCAACATTAAAAATGACACAGCTCACGTGACAGTGATGCTTTCCACATAAGGTAAAACTTCACGAGTAATTTTGGTCAAAGTTCTGCTCCTGGCCCAATTCTAGCAAAAAGCTTCCCCAGTGCTGCATCCAATGGTTTATGCGAGCTGTAACAAAGGCAAAGCAGAATTTGGGGGAATATTTCGTGCAGTCCTGCAGTTCCCCCCATACACCTCCCACTCTGACTGCAGAGCCCTCACTTTAGCCCAGGTGTTTGTGATACAGGGTCCTCCTTAAGCTATTAATGTGTATCAATGGACACTTCCCCAGATCTTCAAACAAGAGCTGCCCAAACCTTTCTACTTCCAGACTGACCCTTGAGGAGGTCACTGAAGAAGCCGTGGTTTCTCTCCTGTCCTGAGCCTTTCCTGGCACTGAAGGGACTGTAGGAAGTGATTTATAGCAGAGATGCTCAGCTAAGCCAGTTCACACTGCTGCAGGGCAGCCTGAGCACAGGATCTACGGGAGATTGCCAAGTGCAGCACGGAATTCCTCATGCCTGGGATCCTGGCTGGCACAGAGGCCCTGCTGTGGCCGGTGCCTGCACTGGGGACTGGGGTTTGGCTCACTGCTGCTGGGAGGACGCTCAGCTCCCAAGTCCTGCCTGGCAACCTCCCAGCTCTGCCTTCAGACAGCGCTGGTGAGCATCTCACCAAGTGCTCCTGACACACATGCCCACCCCACTGTTGTTGTGTTTTTCCTCACGACAACCTTCCCTGGATGGTCCCTTCCCCGAAACAGCATGATTCTCTCAGGGAGACACGAGTTCACATCAACAAATCCTTCCCGACACTGCCCTGAAGCACTTTCGCTATGATCAGCTATTCAGAGTGATGGGACACACTAGTTAGATCTCTCTGTGTGTTTATCAATCCCTTCTCAGCTATTTTCCTCTGTAAATCCGTCAAATCTTTTTCTTCAAGCTCTGTGGGAACAGTTAGGAGCTATCTCCTCAGAGGTGCCTGCCCTGCCACTTGGATTTCATCCCGCTCCTGGAGAAGTTGGATGGCAGCAATGGCCGGCACAGTGCAGACACAGCAGCAGTGCTGCTGCCAGTGCCCTTGGAGTGACAGGATCCGCATCAAAGACCCTTAAAAATCCCTTATAAAGCCCCTTGTCCCTGGGCAGGGGACTGAGAGGAGTCCCCTCAAACTGGGACAGAGAAGGAAGAAGGGGAAAAGCACAGGGATGAAGTCAAGTGAGTAAGAAGTCTGTAACGCCCCAATGCAGACACAAAATTTGTTGAGAGGAGGCAGGGCAGGAATCCAGCTGCTCCACAGCATCTTACAGGATTTGAAGGACACAGGACTTAGAAGTGCATTGGACTCAAGGCACGTATTACACACCCACACGTTACACACCCACTACAACCCTGCGATGAACACCACTGAAGCCACACGCTGCCACCCATAGATTCGGACCTGGCAAACGTCCTTTCGTTCTTCCAAGGAATTTGAGCCTGAAAACCCACACATCTTCCCTTTAAATAGGGAGCATCAGCCAGGCTCTGCCTTACAGTGATGCTCGTAACCTCCGTGCAGGCAGCGATCTGCCAGCCTGGATGTGCCCAGATGCTGTCCTGTGGAACTGCCCTCTGCAGCTCACACGCACTCTGACCGTGCAGATCTGGGTCAGCATCCTGACAAACATCCAAGGAGAAGGCTTCTTTCTCCTTTCACCCTTCCATCAGCTGAGCTGGTTATCAGCCCCCTTCTGCGGTCAGGGAACACAGCACAAAGCAGTGATGGGACCTGGCTGAGACCACCCTGCAGGACAGCCTGGTTTGGGAATCAAGTCCCTATCAACAAGCTCCAGGTCCTCCACACCACCAGCCAGGCAACACCACATACATGAGACTAAACTGTGAAGCTTTTGGGAAGATACACCTGGTGGAGGGCTGACAAAATCTGTAGGCATCACCAGTTACATTTTCTCAATCATACTGCATTCCCACTAGTGACAAACCAAAACTGAGGACAATCCTTAGTCTCCCACTGAGGTACAAGGATGGTGAAGGGTCTAGAGAAATGTCAGAGGTCAGTTGGAATGTTCAGCTGGAGGAGACTGAGGGCAGAGCTCACCAAGGGCTGCAGCTCCTCCCGAGCAGCAGCTCCGATCTCTGCTCCCTGGGACAGGGACAGCAGCCAGGGAATGGCTGGAGCTGGGCCAGGGCAGGCTCAGGCTGGAGATCAGGAAAGGTTCTTCCCCCAGAGGGTGCTGGGCACTGCCCAGGCTCCCCAGGGAATGGGCACGGCCCCGAGGCTGCCAGAGCTCCAGGAGCGTTTGGACAGCGCTGCCAGGGATGCCCAGGGTGGGATTTGGGGGGTCTGGGCAGGGCCAGGAGCTGGGCTGGGTGATCCCTGTGGGGCCTTTCCCACTGAGGATATTCCATGATCCTACTCCTTGCTCACTCACCAGCCAGAACAAGCACTCAGGGTTTGGGATCCTCCTCTCGGAGCCCTGCAGAGCAGGGCAGGAATCTCCCAGAGCCGGGCAGGAATCTCCCAGAGCCGCCCTTCGTGCTGGATTTCATCAAAGGCACTGGATGCGAGCGGAGAGACAAACAGGAGGTTATAGATACGGAACCAACAGAACATTTCACCATCCAAAAAAAGGGCTCTGTCACTAGGATTGAATAGTTTCTGCTCCTGCTTCTGATGTCTCCTGTCAAAAGAGGCAGATGAGAACAGACCACGTGGCAGGAACAGCTTCACTAACGTGACTCTGGTAACAAGCAACCAGCCAGCTCCGTGTCCGACACATCCACGAGGGGAAGGAAACCCTCCAAGAGCCACAGAGCAGTTGCTATTGTTCTAGGACTCAATCTGTGTCTTTGTCCAAAAGCAGTTGCCATCTGACCACCAGCACTTTTAATATTTGGTTTTGTAAGTTTTGTTGCCTCTCCCTAAATTACTCTCGTGAAATCTTCTATCTATAAAAGCATTTCAATTATTTTTTTTTTTTCCATCTCCTCTAAACTCTTTTCCTGTTTTTGAGGACTTCAAGATAATTTGGTGCTGAAACACTTTTTGGTAAGTTTGGGAGGGAAATGAAGCTTTTACTTTTTTAAGGAAGAAAATAAAGAAATCTTTTTAAAGCTGCTGTTCCATTACAGCTTGTTATAAAACTGAACATTTTTTTTTTTTTTTTAAAGGGAAAAAAATAAACGTGTAAACAGTAAAATGTACCTAACCAACAGCTTCTCTTTGCTGGGCCCTGACATTTGGCTTCATCACAACTGCTGCCACACAAAGCCAGGCTGCAGCTCTGGGATTTAAGCCATATAAATGGTAAAGCTTTGGTTTTAGAGGGATAGTACAATTTAAAGGAAAAAAATCCCACAATCAACCTTTTTCCTCGTTAAGGGACTGTCTCTAGAGAAGGACCAGAACTCAGACACTGTCTGGAGTCCAGCCACAGCATGCCACTAACACACACCACATGCTCCGTGCACATGAGTGACCAGGGCTGACGTTTCCAGCCCAGAATTCCCCCAGAAGCTCGTCAGTGGCCACCAAGTCACCACCCAAAACAGGCTTTCATCCCCTGTACTGTACAGAAGGGTCAGCTCCAGCTCTCCTGGAAACCCCAAAATGCAATGTTTGCTGGGGATATCAGGCCCTGATCCTAATGTGACCCCAAAGCAACACAGAGGAAGAGGTGACAGATTTTAGCACCAGTTTGTTTTTCCTGATTCCCCAAGCCTTGTGTGCTGGTGAATGAAATCTGCCACCATATGAAACAAGGCCATTTCCTCCAAGGTGAATCCTGGAATTCCTGGTGGGGAAGGGAGTTCAGTACAAGTGCTCTAACACTGTGCCACGCACATGATTCAGCTGGGGGAATTCACAGCTTTCCAACCTTTGGAAAGCCTGACTCACAAAGATTTGTGAAGGACCTCAAGCTTCAGCCCCCTCCTCCTCCCCTCTGGTACAACTTCCTACACCAAACCCTCTGGGACACTAAATCTTCCAGTTGCCGTTTTCTCCTAGGCAGGGAGGATATGAATTCCATAACTCCTCAGCTGAGCTGCCATCAAAAGCCATGAAATACGACAGGAAACCGAGAGCATGGCCTGGCGAGCGCTCCGTGCACAGCCACAAGAACCCAGGACTGGACAAGCCATTAAGGGCAGCACACGGTGCCTGGAGCACAGGTCCACGGGGTGGCTGAGCAGAGCTCTGACACTTGAGCAGCTCAGAGAGGGATGAAATCAGAGCAGGACAGAGCCAGAGCCTGGGCTGAGGCTGGTCATGCACAGGAAAACCCATGCTTAGCTAGGAGTCACTCCTTACATGTCTGACTGCGGGGTTGTGGAGGGACTGCGCTGCCAGAAAGGCTGGAGGAGGAAACCAAACCCTGAATCCAGGCACGTAACAGCTACACGAGCAAACCCCTGCCTGCTTCCCACGTGAACTTGTCTCTCTCTGCCAGAACCAGGGTGAGGGGGTGTCATGGGGTAGCATAGTTCGGGTTTTTATTTAAGGAAGGCTCCATCAGGGATGGAGCTGGTGGTGGCACAGGAGTGACGGAGGCTGAAGCACCCCTGCCTCCCTCACCCAGAGCGCTGCCAATGCAGATGTTTTTCCAGCAACTCACAGGTCACAAAGCCCAGCGTGGATCACAACAGGAACAAAGTGTTTCCAAGGAAAACAATCTGGCTGTGGAACAGCCTTCCAGAGGAGGCCAACCTGGCAACTCACCTCCGAGGGCACACTGCAAAGCCTTCCTCCTCCTCCAAACCTCATCAGGAGCAAGAAGTTTACACAGGTATTCCTACCCCAAACAACTGCATTTAACCCCTTCTTTCATATATTCAACATGAATTAAAATAAAAATTTTAAAAAAACTAAAAAAAAAAAAATAAATTTTTTTGATGAGCTAAACCAGTATCATACTTTCCCCTTGCCACAGTTTTTACTCCCCTAAATAAGAGTTGAATAGATAAATCCCAGGAGGAATCAATATTTCTGTCAGACAATACACTGGGGCCTTGAGCAGTCTGACCTAGTGAGTGACACCCCCGCCCATGGATGATCTCAGAGGTTCCATCCAAGCCTGACCACCCTATGATTTCTGTGCTTCTGGGACTTCTGTAGATGATCTAAAGCCCTAAGCCGGCCAGCACAGCACAACATTTCCCCTGCAGAGGTGGAAGCCAAGAGGAGGAGGAGGAGATACTTTGCAGGGGTTGCAGAGTTGATACCACAAATGCATCCAACTGCTGTGGCCAATAAACTTCAGCTACCCAAGGTTTGGCTCTGCAACTGGAATAATCAATAGCTGGGGAGCCCCTTTGTGCTCATGTAGCAACCTGGGTCATGCTATAGGGAAAAACCAGTGTGAGTACTCATGAGACACAGTAAAACCACCATGACACATTGTAAAACAACTCCTGTGAAACATCTAGAAAGCCCTCAGTAACACAGACACACTCACCTCTTCCAAAGCAAGGTTCACCTGCACCAAGAATGCTTTGTAGCACTACAGCAATCCACAGAAAACACCAAGATTCCATTACATAACCCATATCAGCAGCTCCCGGCTGCACCAATAACAGGAATATTTCTGTTGCCAGAAAGTTCTCAGCACTACAACCAGTGTGGAAGGAGAAACAGCTAGCAAAAAGACACTGGCTGTTCTCTGTACCACAGCCTTCAGTCCAATTTCTGCTGTTCAGCCAGCCTGAGCAGGATCACACTCAGCTCTTCACTCCAGAATGATTTTGTGAACTGCCGAAACAACCTCAGCACTTTAAAGCAGTCTTTGAGAATTCAGGTCTAACATACAGGCATTAACTCATCTGGTCTCTCTTGAGCCAAGAAAACACTTCACCCACCCTCCACACTTGTCCAGAAAACCAAGCCAACTTCAACACAACAAAAATAAAAGCTCAACACAGGTAAATGAGCTCCTCATGCACCTTCTCCACAGCCATGCTCCAACCACAGTCAGGTGAGCACCTCTCAGTACTAACAAGCTGCCAACCTTCAACACTTCTCTAAAGAGAAATTTATCCAAAGGGTTTTATCCAAAGAAGTCCATCCACCTGGGAAGCACTACCCTGATGAGGCACCACTCTGCAGCCCTACTGCCCACTACAACATTTCTTCTACCACACTCTCCAAACCATATTCCCAACCACACACAAAATTCACTTACTCACAGCCAGGAGCAGACAGTGCCTTTCCTTCCCTCTGTCCCACTCACTCCTGCCTGGGTCCTTTACAGCAGGGGCAGCTCTGAAGCAGCAGCTCATTTCAGCCAGTCCCTCAGCAGGTTCCAGCAGAAATCACCTCTCCCCACAGTGAGTTTTCCTGGTGGCACAGCGAACACTTTCCTCATCCCTTAAGGAGACTCCACAGTCACTTGCCTGCTTCCCACTCACCATGTTACACAGAGACTGAGAACAATACCATCTACTTCTCAGTCATCACCACAGCTCGGCTTCTGTTCCTTTCCTCCAAACAGCACAGACACGAGGTGACACACCCCAGTTACAGAATTATAGGATTTTTATCCCAATGTATAACTTCTAAACTTAAATCCTCCATGTAAGCCACAAAGAGAAAATCCAAAGGTGACCCCAGGCTGGCAAACCAGAACAGGAGTGAGGGACTGAGCTTAAATACAGCTCCTGGACCAATGAGGAGCCCAGGTGAGGCTGGTTAGGGCAATCAGACCCTATGGGTGCACCCAGGCCCTGCCAATTTGTGCTTAATTCCTGCTAATAGGAAACACCTGAACATCATCAGGGACCTTTTAGCTAGAGGAATTTCTCGATTTTTGTGAGGGGATTTAACTCTTGGAAGACTGCAGTAAAAGGAATGGATCACCTCAGAAGCCACATTAGCTGGTGGCTTCCCAAAGCCCAGGCTCCTGACCAACCCCCACTGCTGCCCAGGAGGCCGAGTTTAAATTGGGTGAGCCCTGTGAACTGGCACAGCTGCAGAGGATGGGACATAACTGTGCCCCTGGAATCACCTGACAGCTTGTCCTTGAAGTCAAAATGTCCTTTGATACTTTGCAGAGGCAAAATGGACCCAAGCTGGGGCTGGCAGAAGCGCCTGACAAATGCAGTTGTGTGAGACCCTCCTAGGTCACAGTGTAAGGCCAGAGGGGAGCCCAGCCCTGAGGACAAGGAGCACAAGAGGAGGGATTCTTGTTCTCCACATGGTGACAGCTCTCCAAACCCACCCCCCAAACCCCCAGCCTGCCTGGGACACCACGGCTGCAACCTCTGCTTTTGCACTTGCTCTTTGCTTTTCTCAGCTCTCAGGTTCAGGAGATGAGTTAAGCACATAAATAAAAGGAACTGCCTTTTTACAATGAGCTTTTTCTTTCCTCCTTTCCCTTTGTCATAGAATCACAGAATGGCTGGGTTGGAAGGCACCTTAAAAGACCATCCAGTTCCAACCCCCTGCTCCCTGCAGGCAGCTCCTTGGCACTTTGTGCTTTTCCTTGCTTTCTCTTCCAAGTCACCAGCAGCATCCTCCCCAGCAGCATTTCTGCCCCACAGAAGGTAATAAATACATCAGGGCTGTCAAAGCCCCGTTGCTCTGGCTGGGAAGAGGTGGCTCCCTGCTGGGTGAGATGACTTCCCACCGGGATGGATGGCTTTGCCTCGCTGACAGCTCTCCAACAGGGAGCCATCGCTGTCCAGCCGCGAGGAGCAGGCAGCAAACGTGGCTAAATGGCACTTAGGAGTGATGAGGGCAGGGAGGGGGACAGGAGCTCAGCCCTGCTCACACCAGCCCTGCTCTGCTGCCAGGGACACAGCCGGGATCTCCTTGCTGGCCCTGCCCGGGGTTCCCCAAGCAGGGGGTGGCAGTGAGAAATGGGAAGTGAATATTCCTGCTCAAGTCTCAGGGCGAGTGTCAGCCCTAATCCTACCCAGGCCTGACACCTGCAAACAGCAGCTCTCAGAGCCTAAATGTATCAGTGAGTGGGAAATCCAGGGAGACATGGAGGAGGACAGGGAAGAACGGCTCTCGCTGCCCGTGGGAACACGTGTTTTCCATAGGCCCTTCACACTCCCAAAGCAGCAAATGCTCTGGGCAAAAACTCATCCTGAGCTGCACACTTGGCACAGATTTTGGGACAAGAGCTAGCAGGGAAGTGGCATTCACTTGGGAAATGGATTTCCCACGGGACAAAAAACCATAAAGAAAAGGGTTGGCCTGTTTGCATTTCCCAAATCAGTCTCTGAGACATCCAGGTGAGCTGAGGAGCAGCCACCTGACCTGCAGGCCATCCCCTGGCCCCAGGAACCTGCCGTGGTGGTGCTGTGGGTTTGGGTTATGCCAGCTGAATTACCCTTGGATTCTTGGCTTTTTGTATGACAGAAATACAAAAGAGTAAAATGAGCCCTGAGCGCTGTGATGAGCCCGAGCAGGATCACAGTGAGTCAGCTGGAGCTTCTCCACCTCTACACCGGCCTCTTCAAGGACACTTAAGGGAATCAATTGCCCATATCCCACTCAAAGCCTCTCTGTATGTGGTTTGTGAAGCTTTAAGCCCCTTTCCCACTCCCACAACCTCCATCCCTCACCTCTGAAGTCTCTCCAGTCCATTATTCTGGAGGCTGCTTCGTGAACAATGTGTTCACTTTCCGTACTGCCTAATGAAGATGTTCCTGGCCCTCAACATTAGATGTGCTGCACTCTTAATGGAAAAAAATAGCTCTTCTTACCACTGGTGGGACAGATGAGTTTCTTGGCAGTGAGGGTGGTACAGTTATGTGGACAATCAAACAAGCCAGTGATTATTGACAATGCATTTTTGAGGAAATCATTGCTGTTTAAACTCTAATCACAACAATACCTCATTTAAAAGCATAAAAGCTTTCACTCAGCAGGCCTACCTTTTTTTTTTAATAGCTAGACAATTAAATAAATCTCCTGACACTTAACCATCATTTACCCAACAGTCAGAAAATGGATTCAATGCCTTTGCATTAGTTAGATGATGATATTAAAGCAAAAACTGAACAAGTACAAGCAGGTGAAGGAAGATCGGGGAGGAGCATGTGCTGCACTCGAGCATAACAGGGTATCTCCTGCAGGGGAGAAGGGGATTTTTTTGTCTTTCCTTCTTCAGACACCAAGATCGTTTTTAGCATTATTGTGTTGCACAGATTTTAGTGTTCTTGGGGAAAAAAAAGGAGTCGCTCCCTCTTTTATAGGCCGGAAACTGAAGTACAGGACAACGCCTCTGAAATTCTGTGTCTGGACCGGGAATTGAGTGTGGATGTGATGAGTTGTTCAAAAAGTAACCTCTCTACACTTAACCCTCAGCCAGTCTTTATTTTGTGAGCATTCCACAAAACTGGTACCTGAAAACTTCACAGGAAGTGGGGGTTAGAGCTCAACAGGCAAAATAATCTGGGTTCTTGTGCATTCTTGCTGGCATTTTGGGAGAGGCTGCATGATCTTACAACACAGCCCCCAGGTGAGCACTGGAACAACTGGGACTGACCCTGCACTGGCCCGAGCATCAGCCCCTGGCAGACCACAGACCTTTTATCACCCCTGATCCCAGTGGTGCTCTTCATTCCCAGCTCTAGCACTTCTCCCTCGTTAGGTTCCTGAAGTGAAGAGCTTGTCCTTCTGATGCCATTATTCAGAAGCTGAAGCTAAATAACTCTAAATTTATTGCCAGCTGTCAGCAGCTGCAATGGGAGTGTCTTTCTCCTTTTCAGGTAGCAACAGCCATGACAGAAAATTCAATTCTTCCAAGCAGTGCTGGAGTTTGAGATGTGTTATCATATATTCATTACCCTAGGCTGAATTTCACAGGCTGCTTTATGTTGTGCTGTTCAGAAATCAAATATAAAATGGAAAGGAAGGCCATTGATCCAGCCTCGTTCCAGGCCCTAAATAACTGACAGCTATGTAGACAGTTAATTGTTTCCTGATCTCTGCTTACTCAATTTTTAAAGAGATCCCACAGATAAATTTTATCGAGATGGATCTCTGTTTTCACCTCCCTCACAGCCCTCGTTTTGGCAGAAAAATCTGGCTCCACAGAGGCGTTTATGATGGGATGGAAGGAGTTAAGGCCTCCTCTTCCACTCCTCCCTCTTGATTGTTTTAATTGGCTGTTTGATGACCTGAGCACCTCTTTGATGGGCATCAAACGAGGCCGTGCAGGAGGGAGCAGAGCTGCCGGAGCAGGGTCACTCTGGTTGGCACAGGGCCATCGATCAATGCCCTCAGAAGGGATCCAGTGTGGACCAAGAGCCCTGATGGACACGGAATAACCTCCCTGGCCATAACCCCGGCAGCTCCAGAGGGGTCACTGGCCCCGGGGCCGGCAAACTTCAAACTGGGAAAAGGCAACCGTGAGCAAACAGCAAAACCCCCAAAACCAACACAGGGGAACTGTCCTGGTGAAGCCACCAAAGCCAAGGTGAGGGAGGTGAGAGAGGGGGGAGCCAGCAAGGCGGAGGAGCCCTCGAGGAGGAAGCAGCACAGGTCTCCAGCAGCAGTGCCTCCCGCCCCGGGCATCCCCCGGGGAGCAGTGACACCAACGTGCTTCCCACAAGCCACTGAATCAGGGCACGGATCTAAGGTAACACCAACCACAGCTCCTTTCTGACATTGGTGGGGACTGTCATGGAGCTGTAAGAACATCTGTGCTACTGAAAGAGCAGAAAGCATGGAAAAGCAGCTAAAGGAAGGAGGGAAAGTGGAAATATCTTTTTCTGGTGAGAATACTGCCTTACATTGGCCTCAACAGCTTAAAAAATGACTGCTTCGTGTGGTCCCTGGTGTGAGGGCTGCACTAGCAATGGCTTGTGTATCTTGGACAGACACACCAAACACCTCGAGCTGCTTGAGATCCTCTGCTTCTGAATGGGGCATAAAGGAGGGGTGATACTCCAGGTAACTGGGCCAGAAGAAGCAGCCCTAAGGTGTCAGTCACTTCAGAAGCAGGATTTTCTGAAGAAACAGCTCCTGAACCATATGAGCACATCCCAGCAGTGGGAGTACACCCTGAAGTCAAGTCCCCGGTTCCCTGTTGCTCCGGAGACCAGGCAAGAGCTTCCTGAACTCCCCAGGCCACTTGCCCTGGGGCCGTGTGCTGGTTTCACACCCTCTGGCCTTGCCCCTGCCCTGGGCTGCACCTCCTCGTGTCGCTGCTCACGTCTCAGAGGCTGCTCTGCTGCAAATATTTGCACGGTCTGGGGGGAGGAACACAGTGCACTGGCCCCCAGGGGCAGGCGGCTCCGCATTTATCCTGGAATGGCAAACAACAGCGAGAGCAAAGAAGAGAAAAAGGCAGATAAGATAAAAGTGTGTTACCGGGTCTAACGACACAAAATCAACAAAGAGCACAGCAAAAAAGTTATCTGCAAAGAGCAACAAATGCAGCAGCAAGGGATCCTGATGGAGGAGGTGGGAGCACCCAGAGGACTGGTGAGACAGAGCTGTTTGGCTCTTGCAATGCCCAGTATCAAGTCATGGCGAATCACTGTCAGTGACTCAAGACAATTTACATAAAAAGATGTTTTTGTGGTCTTTGTCCTGCCCACACCGTGAACCTGTAACTGCAACCAGCACCTTCACAGTACAGAACTGAACCAAAGACTTCCCCACACATTCTAATTCCAGAACAAGCCCCAGGCTGATGTGTGCCTGAAGACTGGCGTGAAACGCTGCAGCAATTAACTCCCAGTATATCGTGGGACTGGATATTTCTCCCAGAAGATAGATTCACCCAGCTGTGAAGGTTTTCTCTGTCATTTAAGAAATATCCACATTTGCTGAAGTTTTAATTCATGCGTGTGGTTAATTTATAAAGTGAAACAAAGTGTACTTGTTAGACAAACTGCATAATGATGAATCCAGAGGGGAAAAAATAGAAAGGAGGTACTGGGAGAACCACATGTGAAAACCATATGGAAGGGTGTTCCACCAGCTTGGAACCAGATGGAAGAAAATATTGTCCCTGGACACTGTACAGAGTCCTACTGATAACAGATGATAAATCATTCACTGAGTGTAGGCAGGAGAGTGAACATCACCACAGACCGAGCTGTGCAGGGACAACAGGACCACGAGCTGGGGGACATCAGATAAAAGGACAGCATGGAAAGCTCAGATGTCACCCCCTCGTGTCGATCTAATCGGAGCCATTATCAGCAGGGACAGCCCCAAGAGCTGCAGAAAGGAACAAAGGCAGAGCAGCAGGGGAGGAATGCACTGAGGGAAACCACAACACAGCCCAGTGTGCAGTAATGAGGGCTGAACAGGGATAGGGACAACTGTCTGGATGTTCACCCCTACCAGGAAGATAGGAACTGTCCCTGAGCTCTAACTTTTCTGTGTGAGCTCTGACGAGTCATTTAAGGTCAGCTGAAGTCAAAGGGCACCTTCCCATTCACTCCAAAGCACTGCTGCCTTCACCACACTGCATTTCCCAGGGAGCCGAAATCCTCCTGCACTCCTGTTCAACTTGAGGGTTCTCTGTGACAACATCTCTCTTCTCAGGAAGCACAACTGCTCCTGACACAAGAGAACTCCAGGTCTGACTGGGTCACAAGACAGAACAATGCACGAGTGGCACTCAGAAGTAGGTTAGACAGAAGGTGGCTGTGCTTAACGATCAATAATTTATTTACAGCCATCAGCATCAAAGCGCACGATGCCTGCAGGAGTCCTGCTCGAGGTAACTGGCCTGGTACAACGCCACAGAGCTGCAGATTTCAGACTGACAACCAGTTAAAGCTTCCCATCCAGCTGAACTCTCCAGTGCTGTTTATGGTCCCAGCGGCTGTTCACGATCACGACTCCTCTGCTCTTGCCAGTCTTTTCCTTTCTTTGGTCACAGGGAATTTTCCTACCAGGAGGAGGGAAGCCTAATGATAAACATCACTACTTCACAGCCCCACGTGCACAGTTATCTGTGTAAGCACCAAATAACTTCTTGCCTTAAAAAAGGCCTGAAATCTCTCTTGCAAGTACAGTGAAATGTTTTTTAGTGGTAGAAGCCTCTGTAACAGACCCCAGAGCAGGACGGGTCACTGTGCACAGGGAGACACACACAGACAAGGAAGCTGACCAAAACACACGCATGCAGGACCACCAAGGATGACCCTAAATTAGACCACCCAGTCACTCTGTTGGCCCTCTCTGAGGAGCCAGAATCTCCGAATATAAAACAGTGTCCGCACGCGGGTTCCTTGGGCTGCATTTTAGACCATCACGTATCTCCAGTGACTTCCTGCCACTGACCCTCACAATAAATCATTCTAGCCAGCCTCCCTCCCTCCTGGCAACATCCTGTTCCTTCCTCAAAAATCCTCCCACTCACAATTCCAAGGTTTGATATCAATCTTAAATAAATGCCTCTCTGGGCCGGGCCACATTCCCCAAGCCACCTTATCTCCTGCCTCTCCAGGATGCTGCAGTTCAACAAGCACATGCAGAAGCCACTCAAGCCTTGCTAATTTTACTTCCATCCTTGTGTCCTCTTCCTTTTCCCTGTATTTTCTCCCAGGGAAGGGAAGTTATCTTGAGGAGAATGTACACTGCAGTACAGCCATGTGCTGTGACTTCTGAGAGGGGAAAGTGATAGGCCAGAAAAGAGACAGTGCTGCAATTTTCTGTATCAAATACAGTGAGAAGAGAATCCATGGCAGAGGTTCTGCTCCATCATTTCCCTTGCTCTGGCTTCCCTCACTTCACAGTTTAGGTGAAGGAAAACTCTGTCAGTGCATCTCCCAGCAGGGTCCCTTCAGTGTCCAACAGACGGGGACCAGCTGACTCCGTCTGATCTTTCCCATTTCCATCCAAAGCCCAGCTTGAATGAGGGTGAAAGCACCAGCCTGCACTCCCCAGATCACCACTGCAGAGCCTACAGCAGGTCAGCCAGCCCAGGGCCTCCCAATCCCATCTTTCAGCTGAACAACTGCACCAAGCAGGAGGAACCCAGGCCCTGACACCAGCTACGCCTCTGAAAGCCCAGGGAATAACGTGCAGCCAAAAGGAACCACACTGGCCCCTGGATCCAGCAACGTCAGTGAAACCTGCTTCAGGTGGGACTTCATTTAATTTTCCCTCAGGAACTCCTTCCCCATATATTTCATTATTTTGTCACTTCTGTAATCCTTTTTGTCACTGATTTTACTCCCCACCCTCAAAACCTCGTGCCTGGCAGGTTAGAATCCTTCCAAAGAATGGTTTCACAAACACCAATGAGATTTTCCTGCTTAAAGTCACGCTTACAAGGTGATACTGGTGCTTACCTGCTTGCCTACTCTTCTTCTTATCTTCCTCTGCTCTACCCTCATCTTTCCTTGCCTTTAAGGACACCAAAATGCCCTGATCACCTAATCCAACCTCCTGGAGTCCATTTCAGTGAGGATCTGTTTCTGGCTGAGGAAGAATTCTGTGGGTGTCCCCAGACTCACATCTCTTTTTAAAAACTGTAACAAATTCATTAGCAATTCACTTGATAACGAGCCAAGGATCAGCTCTGAGAAAAGCAGCAGCAACCTAGCAGATTTCCAAGACGGAAGGAGAAGCTGAAGGAGAAGCAAAGGAAACGGGCTTTAGTCAGAAAAACCAAAGCGGGGTGAATAAGATGGCATGGCAGGCTCCTAAAATGCCCTCAGAGTTTCTAAAGTAATCTTATTCCAGCACATGAATCCCAGAGATGCCCTCCCTCTCCTTATCATCCCACTCACTCAACCATGGCACTGACATATGTACTTAGCAGCAGTTATCAGCAGTGGCACAGAAATAAATGGCAGGTATCAAAGAATCAAGGTCGCCAACTCGTCATGAATATTTCAGAGAAAAAGCAACATGAAAAGCTCCAGTGTCCCAGGCTCTCAGATTTCCAGCAGAAGGAATAAAACACAAAGCACACACACACACTCACAGACAGGGGCCGCTGGCTCGGCCATCACATGCACGGAGCTCATTTCAAGGCAGTACCACATATGTTACAAGACAATCTGTCACATTTTAAAAATATATAAATATATATCAGATATCTCCTCTGTCCAATGTGCAAACTCTAAGCAGCTGGCAAGAGGGCAGTGGTGATTTAATGCAAGAAAACTGTGCTTAGCTGAAGGGGCTGGGGAGCTCGGGCTGGAAGGAGAAGCCTCTTTGACAAAGGCGCAGAGTGGCATCTTTTCACACAATTATATGTGGGTCACATTAACCTCTGCTGGGCAGGATTCCCCTGAGCTGCCTCTGCCTGTGGCACTGGGAGGAAATCTGAGCTTCCTCTCTCCATCTCTTGCTTTTTCTCACAGCTTTGGGCACGGCAGGGAAAGGATGGAGAGGGAAATGGGGTTCCCACTGCCAGCACGAGTTTCCCACTGAGCTCCGCAGCAAACTCCACACTTCAGGGCCCAGCAGTCCCACTAATGAGGTAAGTTAATCAAGGGAGAGAGCTGAGATTTCCAGCTGTGCCACTGCACTGTAATTTATATATTACATACATACATTACTATTTATAACCAAAGAAACTCTGCTAAGCTTCCCTTTCCACTTGCGTGCCAGATACTGATGGGAACTATTTGAATTTTGCTCTGTGGATGTGGATTGAAGGCAGACACACATTTTTTCACAGGCTTTGGAGGCACCAATATCCTCCTGTCAAGTACAACTCAAATTTACAAAGGGAAATTTCATCAAAATCATCATAATTTATTAAACAAAACAAATACTTCTTTAACCAAATCATTTGGGTATTCCACTGTTCTGGGTTGGCTTGTTTTTTTCAGTCTTTGCAGGGAATTTATTTATCAGGCAGCTCCATTTTGGGGAGTGGGGTGACAAACCTTACAATAGGAATAATTTCCCACTTTCTAGTGCCACAAAAGTCTGTTTTTCACAGACTTTTTTTGTTTTCCAGGCACCTCACCATACTCTTCTCTGGACTCAGCTGGTTTGATGTGGTCTATAGCAAATGAACTTTATGTCCCATGGCAAACTGGATTTAAAGGACAAGATCTTCTAAATTTGAGAAAGTCACCGTGGAAACCCAGCTTTCACTTCTATTAAAACAGGTTCTTTCTCAATGAACTCCTTCTGGAAATGAAGGAAACATTCCTTGCACTGACAGCTGATACTTACACTGTCATTCAACTCCAATCCCTGTGCTCCTTCGCACATCTCCAGTCCCAGTGGGCTGCAGGGTTTTGCACTTGCAGGACACAGCAGCTGGGCAGCCTTTGAAGATGGCTGGGAGATAAGGACACAAGTGGCAAGTGTCTGCCAGGACACCTAGAAGCAAAGATTAAACCCACCAATGTGAAAGGTATTTGAGCATTTTTCACGTGCTGAGATCAGCTGCAGATCACGGGCTGATATTAAAGTACACTGGGGCATTCCCAGCACCAGTAATTGCTGCTCACCTTTCACCCTCTGCTGCTCATTTCCTCTCCATGCCAAAGTGCTCTTTCCACTCATTTGTGCCAGGAAAACTCGCTGTGACCAGGCACTGAACCAGACAGAGGAACTTTCCTGCTTTAAACAAACAAACAAACAAAAAACCAAACACATGAAACCTTTTTTTTCCCCTTTCCAAGCCGGATGGCTCCTCCCACCTGGTTCCCAACCACAGGAGTGGCTGTGCCAGCAGAGCAGCAGGAACAAGAGGCCAGGAGACAACAGTGTCTTAAACCAATGTTACCACCAAGCAATTTGTAATATCAAACCACAGGCTAAATCTCAACTAAAAGCTTTTTGGGTTCAGAGTGAACACCTCTATTAAGATGAATTAAGCAATTCACAGTGTTCAGAGCTGCACTTTAAAAGTGGAGTTTAAATCTTTATTTTCAACGCTCACCTCTGTAGAGAAAATGGCCTGAAAGAAACCAGCTCAGAAAACCATTAATTCCAGGCTTCTGTCAGAGAGGGTTTGTGCACATTCATTCTGCTTAATGCAAAAGCCTCTCTCTGCACTGCAGTCACTGCCACAGGGACTCCACTGTACTGCAGACACCAGAACTACCTTAAAACTCACCAGTGCAAGTCCTGATAACCATCTAGACTCAACAGCACAGGCTCAGCATGGGCTAATTTGTCCTGACAAGATTATTTGCAAATTAGGTGAGGAGGTCAGACAGCTGCCATATAACCACATAAAAATGTAGTAAACACTGGCTCCAAGTTTATGCCCTACCTATTTTTTATGTGTTCTTCGCTTCACATGCCCCCTCAGCACCAGGTTTCACCCACTCTTTGGCCCAGTTTCAGCCAGGATGTGTTTAAATCCCTTGTTCAGGCTGGATTGCAGGTGTGTGCTCACCTAAGCCAGGTGTCCTTCAGCTGGGAGGTGTGAAATAGATCCTCAGCTGGAAGACTCCAGTGTGGTAAGGCAGAAACGGGATCAATGGATTTAATCACATGTAAAACCAAGGAGGATGAGAGCAGGTTTTGCCTTGAATTAACTAAATAAGTGGTTTCTAGTGGTTTGTGCGTGGAAGGTCTGTGCTAGGTGTAAGATCCTGCCCCATCTGGAGGGCTAACATCAGAAGATGTTACTGTGAGAGCAGTTTTGGATCCCAGTCAGAACACCCTCCTCCCTTACCCTGGCAGAGGATCTGTCTGAGTGCTGCCATGCGGAGGCAGGAGCTGCCTGGCAGGGGAAGGAGCAGAGGCTGAGGGAATTCCCACGTGCAGGGATCCAACCCCGTGGACTCCCATGAACCCGTCCCAGATGTCCCAACTGCTTGCAGCCACACGTGGCACCAGCCTGCCCAGCTGGCAGAAGGGGCTGCAGGAGGGCTCACACCTGCCTCTAATTCCTGCTTTCATCATTTGGAAAACACAGTGCTGGAGTTTATCCCCTGCTCAGCATTTTTGGCAAGTACCAACACAAGGAAGACTGCCTGGTGTGGGGCATTGCATGCCCTGTGGGAAACAAGGCACAAGGGTAGGATCCCCTAAATCCTACACGGATACAGAAATGGTGTCTGAGCACTGCAAGGCACATCCCAGACAGGTCCTGCAGGTCAGCGTGTGCAGACAGGCTCAAGGGCAGCCTGGACAAACTGTGTCACCTTCCAGTACTGTCTCAAGATGCAAAATCCTTGCAACAAGCATCAGAAATGCCACTGGACCAAAAATCCATCCAGCTCAATACTGATCTCTACCAAAAGGCACCGTGTGAAGGAGAATACAACACCCAGGTTTCCCCAGGACTGATCTTCCCCTGCTCTACCTGGCCTCCATTGCAGTAATTTGCTTAATGACTTCCTCCATCAGGTGGCCAGCACAGCCATCCCTGGAGCCACCCTCCAGTCACACTCCTAAAGGTACCTTTGACATATTTGTGCCTTTGGCCACTGGATTCCCTGGCAGTGCCTTCTGCAATCTGTTCAACCTCTCGGGTCACAACTTAGTTCCTTTCACCTGTTTCAGACTCATTACCTGAAGTGTTCTGCCAGTCCTCCTGACTCCAAAGTCTCCTTGTAAGAGCTGTTCAGGAAATTTTTCAGTGCAATTTCATTGGGAAAGATCAATTAAGTTAAAGTGAAATTTCTTACAAAAAGAACTCTATTGTTAGTTTAAAAAAAGAATTGAAATTCTTAGTTTAAAAAATGGTATGTTCTCAGGATCTGCATGGGGTTTCTTCTGCCTCTTCACTCCATGTCTTGTTTTTAGGGTTACCTGAGTACCAGGTACCCAGAGTTTCCCCTTATATGCAAGTATTGAACCACGTGCACAAACCTGACTGTTCCTGTGTCTAATTCTGACCCAGGTAGATGGATGCAGCACAGATCTCTTCACCTGAGCCAGTATCATCAGGAAACCTGGAAAGTCAGCAACAAGAAATTTCCAAGGTGTGATTCAGTCTATCCTGAAGTGAATCACTAAACTAGAACATGGATGAGTGAATCATGTAAACATCTCCAGTGTAAACCAAACTCAGTTAAAAAGAATCACGCCTTCTGTCTTCGCTGAGCTTCCCCTTGACCACGCACTCCCATTTGTTCCTTGTCATTTGGGGAGCTTTAAAAGGAGTGAACACTCTCCTCCCACTATCCATAGTTTTGATGGCACTGTCTCTGACTTTGCTTCTTTTTTCTTTCCCTTTTGAATGGTCTTGTTTTCCATCAGCCCCCTCAGCTCACGAAGCTATCACCCAGCAGTCCTGAAAGCAGTCCTCTTGTCCCAGAAGGAGAATCTTCTAACACTGCTTTATCCTGTCCAGAAACCCTTTGTGAAAACCCACCAGAGATGTTCTCAGATGGCTGCAATTAATTAGACTGAAATGACAAGTAGTGCTGTCTGTACACAACAAAACGTTCAGGTGCCCCCAAAATTAACTCAACTTCTTGGCATAAACATCATCTTCCAGCACCAAAATAATGATCCAAATAAAAAAACTAAATCAAAGCTGGGGAAAAATATTTTTTACCACTTAATGAACAAGCCTTTCTTATAACACTGTCATATAAACAACTTTTGTTTTGGGAGTTTGGAAAGGATATGGGGAAAACAAGGTGGCAGGATCCTGGGGCTCTCCCTGGGAACGCCCCGTGGCCTTCCCCCGTCTCATGTGTCTCATCTGAACCCCAAACTCATTGCTCTGCCCAGTGGCCCGGGGATGGGGCAGGCAGAAGCCATTTAGGACAAAATTATTTGTAACCCTTAGAGAAGTGCTAAAAGCTTTCCAGACAAAGGGCTGAATCAGCTTTTGTCTGAGCAACTCTGATGCATCAAGGGCAGCCCCCTCAGCAGGTGACATAACCCAGATGCCACAGTGACTTGACACTGACTTTACAGCACTCTGGAGAGAGGAAGCAACTTCCCCTTGATCAGGCAACACCCAGGACCTCTCCTGCATCACTGAACACTCTGAAATGCCCCATCCCACCTGCTGCCCCCAGACAAAATGAAATGTTGTCCCCTGTGCACCATTCATCAAAGCCAGGCCCCGCAATTAATGGCACCATTTGTTCAGGGGATTTCAACAGGTACTGAAATCCAAAGCATCAAAGCACAGACAGTCTCATCCTGGTCTGGCAGATATAAATATGCCAGGGAGACTTTGTGTCCCTCAGGAATCACTGTCCCTCTAAAAGGGTTTAAAGGCCTTTCAAAGCACTGCGATCCTGTAAACCAGGTCTTCAGCCCCAGCATGAATGATCCTGAGACAGCTCTGTTACTTGAGGGGACCACGAGTTTGGTCTTTCTGAGCAAGACTTTGGGCTGGAACTGTCTTCACAAAAAAGGCAACGGCCACGATTACAAAAAATACCAAAGCTCCCAACATTCCAGCTCAGCTTATTCCGTGATTCTGTGAAATCGGGAGCAGCGAGGGGCAAAGCAGCATGGTCCTTTCCTTCTCCTCTGACAACACTTCCCACCAGGCAGCAGAAACCAGGGAGTGGGTGATGTGAAGAGGCTGTTGCCCTCCTCAGAGATTCAGTCCAGACCTTACAGGGCCAGCAACACAGGACCTACAGAAACCTTTTCTCCCACCACCGCCCCCAGAATGGCTCAGTCCAGCACAAGATCTCAGCCTCCTTCTTAAAACTCATCAGCTCCCCTGCCACAATTTTTTGGGGCCTGTGGTTTTTCAGTGGAATTTAAAGAACAAAAACCTTGGATCATTACATCATGGCTCCAGTAATGTCTAGGAACATTTTACATTTGATAAAATCTCCCCAGATTACCTTCTGAAAGCCTTGTGGTCGAGTGGCATGGCTGGGAACACAGGAATGATGTAAGAAACCACTGAATAGCTCAGAGATCAGCTCCTCACATCCCTAGCAGAGAAACTTGGGAGAGGCATCACTCCTCCTTCAAGGCAACTTGGCAATTAGCTGAAGTCAAGAAGCTGCTGTGCCTGTGGACAGACAGGAAGAATGGCCCGGAGTTAACACACACAGCCTCTCCTGGCAGGAATTCTGGGCCCAGCATTGTCCAAGTGCCTACTCCCCGCCCCTCCTTAGCCATCCCTCCCTGTCCCAGTTTCCTCTGGGTATATTTCCCCACCTCCTGCCTGTGTGGTTTGGAATCTCTCTGGGAAAGAAGGTGAAAGGTGTGGATTTGTATGGTGTGAGCCTCTGCTCTCAGTCCTGGTTCTTTAAAAACAGGGGAATCTTCCTAAAAGTGAGGACTCACACCTGGAGCTTGGCTGTAGGGGTGTTAGAGGGGATGGGCAGAGGGCATCCCTTCCAGATCTTCACAAACCTTCCTTCTGTTAAAAGTAAGTACAGTATGATGTAATAATAACAACAACAATAACAACAATAATGATAACGACACAGGCAAAACACGGGGAGATGAAAACTGCCAAGCCATGCAGGGAGAACCTGAGGTAAACTTTTCCAAGAAACCACGAGCTTAAAGGGAATCTCTGTTTTATTCTCCCTTCAGACAAACACTTAATTTTGCCATCTCCTCCTAACTGGCTGAGCCCTGTTCTTTGGTGGAGCTCTGTACTCTGCCTCTCAGAGACACAGTTTGGACCTCAAATCTTCATGCAAAGCCGTGTAAACACAACTTGAGTATTTAACAATGCAAGGATGGGCAGGAGGCAAGCTAAAATCCTGACCTCAGGTGACTTCTCCCATGTCACTCCAGTCAAAGACAAACTGAGACACAATAACCAAGAATTCTGATTCCCAGACTGTACTTACAAGCACCAGTTCATGCTGCTTCTCATCAGAGCAATGTCACCACGAGACTTTTATTCAGCTGAGAAAACAGAAGTGACAGCAGCTCTTGTTTGGGGTTGGCCCCTGAGCTTCCCTTGTCACACCATAATTAGCTGCATTGCTTTAGTGCAACTGGGGTGTTTCACTCACAAGTGTGTTTGGGTGGTTAATTCAAAGATTAAGTCTCAAAAGCAGAGAATACAACAATGTCACAACCCCTAGGATGTTTATCTTAACTAGGTGGCTCATCCCTTCTACTTGCTCTCTCCTACAGACTTAACACAAGTCTTTATTTTTGCCTGGAAGACCCACAGGAGTTGGAGCTTCTGTTGTAAGCACAAGAGTTAAAGACAGTACCTGGGCCAAAGAGCTCAGTGACCAAGCCAGGCAACAGGTAGGAAACAAAATCAATACCAACACAAGGTCCTTGTCTTTATAAACCAGAACCGTGGGGAGATGACATGACCTGCCTGGGATCATTTCAGCCAGAATGGAGCTCCCAGCCTGCGTAAGGGCTCAACCAGAAGACCACCCTTCCTCCTGAACAGGACCACCCTTCCTCCTGAACAGGACCACCCTTCCTCCTGAACAGGAGGTCTGAACCTGAGTAGCCTGGCAAAGGAGGGATTACATGGTTCACATGGCTGAAGGTTTCTAGATACCCCGAGGCCTTGTTCTCCCCACGCTCTGGCACGGGACCTTTGTCAAAGCAGCTGAAGAGAAATGCCCCGGTCTGGTGCTGTTCCCAGTGGTCCCTCTGCAAGCTTAGGCACTGCCTTCCTGCTCGGTGCCTTCCTTTAGAACTGCAATCCAATTTACAAAGCCTTTAATTTTAAACTTTCTCATCACTGACTTAATAAAAGTAAATGACAGGTAATGGTCCCAGAAGCCAGGACCCATCAGATCTTTCTCAACACTAACAAGGGCTGATCAGACGCTTGTGTGCTCCTTTTCCAGCTCACGGAAACCCAGCTCCCCAAGGACTCTGCAGCCGGGGGAGAAACAGGAAACCAACCTTCTCACAGGCAAGGGAAAAAGGGAGAGAAAAGGGGGGGGAAATAAAAATAAATAAACCCATGTGACTGTGAACACTTAAAGCTGAAAACGGGCAGGAGGATGGGTGCTCCTCCCGGAGTTCATCTGGGGCCCACGCGCTCGCTCCATTTCCCCAGCAGGGCACCGGGGGCTCTGCGAGGCGCTGCGGGCGGCGTGGCTGCACGGAGCCGTGGAGCAAAGCGGCTCTGATTTCTGATTTCTGCCCAAAGGCATCAGTGTCACACCGGTCGGGATGTCAGCCTGGCACAACGTCAAGGCGGCAGTCACGGTGTGCTGTCACAAAGAGAAATAGATATCATTTCAAACACACAGCTCTGCAGAGAGGAGGGAGAGGCAGGAAGGAGAATCCCATAATGCACTTTTTTGGGGGGGAGAGAGGGACAGGAGGCTTAACTCTGCTTTGGCCACACGAGAGAAGGTACAAGTAGAGGATGCTCCAAGTCTTCCAGCCAATGCATCTCCAGGCTGGGAGGGCAGCTGGGTACTCCAGAAAGGATCCGATTTTCATCTTTCTGTGTACTTTTGGTTAGAAAAAAAGCATCTGGAATCAGTCTCCTAATTCCCGATTTAAGGAATTCCTTGGCCTGCACAAAGCTTTAGTCTTTACCACAAAGGAGAGCAACAGTGGTGTGGTCACAACGACCAGGACTCTGGTGGTTTTCTGTCCTCCTCGGGTTACACCTCCACACTTCAGTGATAAAGGAGACTTTAAACACAACCTCATTCCTGCCTCAACTGTCCCTTAAAGTCTTCCCATCCCAGGCTGAAGGCAATCCTGGCTCCATGACACCCTCTCCCAGGGAAGTGTGCTTGTTACACCCATATCTTCCCCTCTCCAGAAGCCAGCAAGGTGACTGAGGCATTATTTGGAGATGCTCTACCCCATTTACCTCATATCCAGGTGACAGAAAGCAGGACTGGCACAGTCAGGACTGGAAAACTTGGCTCTCCTTGCTCTCCTTCTCCACTACAAGACCGTGCTGGGCCAGCTCCTCGCTCGTCCCTTTCCTGTTTGTCAACACTGTCTGGCTTTTGCTTTTGTTTCTCTGCTGTTCAGGGTGGAATTGCATCTGCTGTGACTTCTCTTTCCCAGCCCTCACTTCTTCCACACTGATTTTCTGTCCTTCCATGGTCTCAAGGGCATTTGCCATCCAGTGCACCCAGACAGAAGGGAAAAGAGAGAGTTGGAGGGGAGCGAGAAAGTCTTCACCTCAGTTTTCCTGGTTTGAACAGATACAATTTCATGAGATACCTGCCAGGAGTTCTGCCCACAACAAACAGTGACAGCACCACAACATTCCCAGTATCTTCATGTAGGTTTAAGTAACCATATTTCCATATTTTCAAAGCAAGAAACACTTCTCAAGTAACACCTTCCAGTGTTACAAAAATGCCATCCAAGAGCATACGTATTTTAATGAAAGGGAAAGAGATGGAGTTAATTTTTGGGAGGAACACGACATTTCCCAGAGCTGATTATTCCTGGTTCCCTGTGGATCACTCACTCCCTGCCCACGTGCACAGAGGGAACAGCACCAAGGAATCTCAGGCTTCATCTTTGAGGGCATCTTTGGGGAAGGCTGGGAGACAACCCAGCAAGTTTCTCTCTGACCCCACCACTGGTGTCTGTGTAACATTTTTGATACACCAAGTCTGTATCACAGAAAGCCCTGGAGCCCGCTGCAATATAATTAATGTGATAGGAAATCTTGTACTGGAGCACAGCCAGGATTCTCATCACACTCAAGCCTCACTCAGTAACCACTGGACTTTCCATTCCTCCCTCAGACACCCACCTTATTTGTCTTTGCTTCCCAATTCCTCTGAAGCACCTTTTAAACCCTACTGACATGACTGTTAGCTGTAGCAGCAGCAGATCTAGGAAGGACTCTGTCTGGAGCAAATCCCTTGCCTGCTGGCTCGTCTCTAGCCTAAACCCAGGCTCTCTTATCCTTGCACATGACACTTGCTCGCACAGCCTTGAAACCTCGCACTTCCCTACTCCCTTCAGACATTTTTACACTTAAAGTGGCTCCTCCTTCCTCGCCCCTGTCCTTGTTCTCCCAAGTCTGGCTTTCCAAATGAAATTCTTTCAGCTTTTCTGAACGGGGAGAAATCTCCCAAGGCTCTGCTTTATCCTGCTTATGCTCTACCCTGTGCTCTGGATCTCTCTCTGATAATAAGGTGCATACACTGTATATCACAGCTGTAGAAAGGAGGAGGATTTATACATTTGGCCTCTTCCAAGTGTAATACACAGGCCTGGATCCTCTCCCAACATCTGCTCCTAGTCTGGACCAAGGGAATGAGAGATGCTACAAGGTTCGTAGCTTGTGTAAGAAAGATCTCATGGAGAATTGCAATAGCACAGTCCTAACCCTTGGGAGGTGGGTATGGACAGCCTCTTGGAACGTGGTGTAGCCTCCACAGGGGTGCTTCATCTTGCATTTGAGCTTTTTCACCCCACTCTTTCCCTCAGCAAATAGCAAACAGCATTTGTATTGCTTCTTACCACACCGCAGTGCTGGACACATGAAAATATCTGTGGCTTGTGACAGATTTGTAAAGACACTTGTGCTTCTTCCTTACAATCAACTGAGAGCAGAGTGAAGAAGAGAAGTTGATGTTGGTGTTTGGGGCTACATCTGAGTATTTCCTTACTCTTTTGGGAAAAAGTCAACCACTACTGCTGTTTATTCCTACCTCCTGGCCACCAGTGTGTTACACCAGGCTGTCACCCCAAGCAGGGTGCGGGTTCAGTTCACCTAAAATCCGTGTCCATAGGGAAACGTAAGCAATGCCTTGTTGCCAGCTTTGGTTTAACCAGGCTCTGAAGTAACCCAGCCCTTCTCATTAATTACACCTCCCTGTCCCCAGATTCTAATGATTGCTATTCCTTTCGAGAACACAAACCTAACTGTGAATTTTCTCCATGTAAGGCCATTACTTAGGTAAATCCAAAGGACTGTTGGGCTTTGCATCCATGGCTGGGGCAGATCACACTTTAGGCCAGAACAAAGCACATGGTAAATTCCTGAAGTCTGCTGGAACACTTTTTTTGCCAGGATAAGGTAACAATACAAGGTCCATGATGAGACCACAAGTTTCACAACAAGCAGACCCAAAAAACCCCTCAGACCTCAGTGCCCACAGGAACCCTGAACATCAGCCCTAATGCATCTCAGGTAGGGTGCCCAAAAGTCAGGGTTACTCTAAACCTGTAACTGAAGAGTGAATAAAAGTCTGATTCCGTCGGAGCTTTATCTGTGTTTGGCATCCCTAGATAAAATAAGCCTTTTGGTCCATGGTTTTGTCCTCACAGGGTGCTTCAGACACTCTTCCAGGATTTCACCTCGTTGGAGCTGTATCTGTGGTTGGACCTGCAAGAAGAGTCCAAGCAGAAGCCTCACAAACAGTAAATCTGAGATGTCTGAGATGCACTGGGGCTCCTGGGTGGGAGAAGAGCAGCCCTCAGCTCCAATATGCCTGTGCAGGAGCAAACCCAAGGACAGCAGGACTTGGTTCATAAGTATCACTGATCTTCAAACCAACCATTTCTCAGGCTGGGTATTCCATCTGTCATCAAAAATACTGCTCAAAAACCATGTTTCTGTCTTGAATGGAGAAGAGCTGAGTTGCTGTCGTGATCCTGCCATCACCTCTTCTTTAGACTGCCAGCAAATTGTTCCAGTGCCAGGCCTCATCTCCCCAGCTGTACGAGGGACACAACAGGTACCAACCTCCCTCTCTTCCTCTGCTCCTCTCCACATTCACTGTGCTGTTAATTCAAGCATTTCTCAGACCAAACCAGCTCAGACTCAGTGCTGGGCTCTTACAGGAGTGCCAAATCATAAATAGTAACAGAGGAGCTGTTTGTCCCACCAAATTGAAAACAAAAGACGAGATGTTGTAATTTGGATGAATACATTCCAACTCTCACCCTCCGTGAGAGGGCTTTGGGAGAGCTGTGCAGCACATGCACAGCACAGCTGGGTTTGGGGATGGAAGCATGGCCCTGGGAAGAGCAGCTTTGCAGTGAATATTAGCAGCAGGATCTCCCTGGTTGTTACAAGCTGTGAGCTCCTCTTAGGCTATTATTTAATTAGGGAATAGCACATCTCATAGCAAGCCCCCTTCCTGTTCCCCTCCTGCAACTTCCCTTCTTGAGCTCCAGGACTGTTTAATCAGGCAAAGCTTTCAAAGGAGCACAAGCATGGCCAGATGGCCCAGCCAAACTGAGCTGCCAAAGTAAAAATTTGGGATGCACATGTGTCCCCCAAAACAAGTCCAGCTGTGGGAGTTGAGGTGAAGGCTTAGGAAAGGCCGAGGGCCCGGGCTGCTCCCTCCCAGAGCCCAGTCCCCGCCAGGACAGACACTTCTCCTTCCCACTGCTCCCTGTCTCCTCAAACCACACAACACTGTCATTGCTCAGATGGCAACTTCCCAGCAAAAGGTGACTGTCACATCCCTCAGCTGGAATTGGCTGCACTTCAGATTTCAAAGCCCACAGCAAGGTTTTTTCACAGCAGCTTTTCTGCTGGGAGCACACTGAGAAGCTCCTACCTCGCTTGTGTCAGGCCCCAATAAAATCAGCAGTCACCCAGGAGCTCCTCCAGAGCAGCCCAAGGGACTGCAAGGGCAGCACAACAGATGCCCTGCAAATCCCAGGAATCCTGTGGCGTTTACCAGGACTCTTAGCCCTGTTCCTGCCACTCAGGGCTCACACTGGACTGACTCCAGATTAAATGACAATGTCATAATTGATGTGTGTCTCCATGCTTTGGTTTGAAACCCTACAATTAAAAGGATACAGGGACACAGCAATTTATTTCCCTGTGAACCAGACTCGTGGGCCCGTTAGAGCAGGATCCTGTTCATTACACCACTGAGTGCAAGAGTCACAACATGCTCCTCTCTGCTCTGCTATTTGGGAAATTGCTGCTTTAGGAAGGATGACAAAACCTGGACACTCAGGAGTAAAGAAGAAGCAAACACTGTTCAGAGAAACGAGGAGCTCCCTCTGCAATCCCACTGCTGGAATATTTGTAACCCATGCACGGGTCAGCCTCTGAGTGTAACTCACTGCTGGGATGAGGGAAAGAACAGAAGGTCCATTTGGTACAATTTCATTCGTCCATTAATTATGTTTTGTTTTGGAAGAGAACCGTCAAAATCTCAATATTCCCTCCACAATTTCCTTCTGGACTCACTGGAATAGATTGGAAATGTCTAACACACAACTAAACACGACTAGAAAAAGAAGCAAAAAAACTGGAAAAGAAAAACAACACCTAAATAAAACCTATGACTAAAACTGAGTCAGGCTCTTCTTCTCTTAAGAAGACATAAAAGAACCAAATCACTGTGATTTCCTCAACCATTTCCAACAGGAAATGGCTTTTTCCAATGAGAACCAGATTATCAAAGTATTTATGATCAATTCTATGCACAACAGTTCCTAGAGAGCATCAATGTGAGCTGTGGTAATCAGGACAAGATTTTAAAAGAAATTTTGTTGTTGTGAATTCAATGCTTGGACATGAATTATAAAGCCTTGTGATTCCTACCACTCTGTTTTCACCTTCAGCTTTCAAGATGTTGGCTAAGGACAATTACTGTTTTATTGTCAGCCAAGGACTAAGCCTATTACAGAGGAAACACATGTACCAACAGCATCTGTCATTACATTTTATTTTTATTCTGTCTTGTTTAGCTGTTTTCTCTTAGAAAGTCATTATACAAAAGTAAATATATCCTCAGTTCATCAGCACAAACATGACAAAACATTAAGGATATTTATCTTGTCTAGATGCCATTTAAACTTCTATAAATGTGACCAGAAATTATTCTTACCAGCTCAGGGGAATCCTTTTTTGGGAAGATTTTCAGTGCTAAGAGCTTTTGCTTATATGAGAAATGCTGTGCAGAAGTGCTTTCTCAAGGCACCACGATGATCCAGCTGCCAGTGCCAACCCCTCTGAGGAATCTGAGAGGGGAATGAACAAACATGTCAGTGTTTGTGCTGGATGGGGAGCTCTGGGACAGTTGGAAAAGCGGTGCTGTGCTCCACAAGTGCTTCTCCCACAGCTCTTCCCTGCCAGTGACGAGCTCTCCCTGGCCTACAGCAGCAGTGAGGAGCTGCTGTCCCTGCCCTGGCTCAGCTTCCTGGCCAGAACACGGAGGTGTGAGGCTGCTTTCTGTCTCTCTGCAGCCTTCTCCCAGGCAGAAGCTCTCTGTGAGCCCTCCCACCTGCTCCTCCACGCTCACACACAGATAATCCATGTGGGAGCACACTTGTTATTCCAGCTCCCAGAGCGGGAGCTCTGCTGGACTCAGGCTCGTTGGTCCCAGAGATATTAACACCTGTAATTCCCACCTCCCCAATACGTTAATTTTTACATTTTCCCAGTCCTTTCAATTCTCTTCAAACATTCCCTGTGGCTGAGGCCCTGCCAGGTGTTTACCTGAATGAACTCAGCTGGGCTGTTCCACGAAGAGTCCAGGGGAAGGACACGCTCCCGTGCTGGAAACGGCTCTCATACCTGACTGAAGGTTAGAAGGGTCCTTATCTCCACACTTCAAAGAGCCTCCTCCCATTTGACAGCTTGGTGTCTCCCCCTGCATGATGTGAAAATCTTATTCTCAACAGTTTCAAGCCTTTTGATCTTCATAAAAGCCAGGTCACAGAACATCCTATCCTGGCTGTCTCGAGGAATGCCATAAACCCGGAGCCGTTGCCACATCGGGCCTCAGGATCTCTAATCTCCCAGGATTTATGAGCTCACATTTTCTTTGAAGGGACACAGCCTACTTTAAAATCACAAATATCATTACACATGCCTGCAATTTACATCAATAAAGGAAGAATCAAATCCACAATCTACTCGTTTTTCTCCCACCAGTCCAACTTTTTAGTCATTTGCATTTATGCAGATGAGGGAATTTCTAGCCACTTCCATTCTTTGGGCAGTGCTGCACATGCCAGTACCACAAATATTATACTGCAAACATTGTGGGGGAGGATTTTAATCTAAATACAGATAGTGCCTAAGCTGGTGCCTTTAAAACAAATGCCAGAATCCATTTCTTGTAGTAATATTTTGTAAGGCTGTTAAAATGCAGGCCAAAAGCTTATGGATGATGTAAAAAACTTGTATGAGAAAATTCTTATATTTAAGAAACTCAGAAGATCAAAAGCAGAATGAGAAGGATTTATTTCTACACACTATTACTGCATTTCTTTTATCTGTCTGTGTGTCAGGATTTCTGAAAGTGCTTGTCATCACCTTGTTATCTCGGGGCCTGATCTCCATCCAGAGCACTGGAGGTGCCGAGGCCCCTCACAGCCTCCCTGGGGACATTGGGAGCCAGCAGCAGCCCCGGCCTCAGCTCAGCCTTGCCAGGTCTGGCCACAGCACCAGACACATTGTCAGAGCTATCACCAGCCTTATCTGCCTGCATTTCCTAAAGTCAAGACACGGAGAAAAAGGTAACACAGCCCCAGCTCAAGACATTCCTGAGCTGAAGAATTCACGTGGCGCATGGAAGGAATGTGCCACAGATATCAAATCAGGCTTCCAAGATCTCCAACAAGAAATGGCTCTGTCACCAAGGTGGTATTTCTACCAATTTTAGAAGAACTAAAAAATATGCTCTTTTTCTTTCCCAGCTGTGTTAGCAGAGTATTCCAGCGCAGACAGAATAAAGTCAAGAACTGTTTATGTAGCTCTATTTAGAGATGTGGGAAAGCAAGCAAGAATCCCTCCTTTTCTGGCCCTGCCACCCATGCAAGGTGTGAGATACTCAAGCCTTGCTCTTGTTTGTTAGAAGAAGAAGATCAAGCTATGCCTCCCTTCTCCCCTAAAAGAACAGGGAATCCTGAAAACTCGTGGCATTTTTACTGTTTCAGTCAAGTGCAACACAGATCTTCCTTTTACAGACTCTGTCATGGACTGAGTTCCCTCCCTCCTGCTCGATCAATCCTGGTACAGAGACAGAAGGGTTGATTGGATTTGTGGTGATGCTTGACATTTCATCGAGTATTCCTCATCCCTCATCCACAAAGTGACAACAAGCCAGCACATCCCCAGTCATGGGGCAAAAGATCTATTGGAATTACTTTGCATTACAAAATATGGGAGAAATATTTCCAGTATCATTAAATTTCTCATTTGTCCAGTGCATTTGTCCAGATCATAAAATCACATCAGGGAAAACAACAACTCGACACAAAAATCAAAAAGTAAAGGGGGAAGGAAAGACTGGTAAAATTAACACTACCTAAGAATTAAGATCATCCAAGATGTCACCTTTGACAGTTTCCTTTTCTTTCTCTTTGAAGGGAGGTTGAGGCAAGGAAGGCGATTTTATACACAGTGCAAAGACAGATGGGGAAGGGAAATAAAAAACAAATCAAAGGAAAGGAAAAAATCACAGGGCCTATGGGATGATGACAGAAAAAAAACCATACAAAGGGTGTTCCCCTCCCAGTGTCCAGAGACACGAAGGCACCTGGTACAACCTTCATCGATGAAGGCTCGGATCCGTGTCACCAGGAGACAGCTCCCGGGGTCTGAGCCCTGATTGATGACTTTCAGATTGCCAGCTGTGACATAATTCACTGGGCAGCAGGACTGGGGTCAATACACGTTTAAGTAAAAAGGTTTTTCGTAAGCCTGTGGGGTCAATCAGGAAAAGCTGCCGTTGTTGGAGGGGAGAAGGGATGGGCTGGCCGGGGGAGAAGTGACCAAGCACTCGATTCCCGGTAAGTAACGGAGACCTTTTTATTGCTGAACAGCAACAAAGCACATCCTGGAATATGGGAGCCAAAGGATTTACCCCTTTGGAAACAAACACTGCACCAAGCCTCCCAGCCCTTCCTCCCCTCTGCCCTGTAAGCAACTGCCTCCCAAATCCAGCCAGGACCCAGATTCACTGAGAGAATTGGGATTGCTCAGCCTGGAGAAGGAAAGGGTCCAGGGACACCTTAGAGGCTCTTCCAGTGGCTAAAGGGGCTCTGGGAGAGCTGGAGAGGGACTTTGGACAAGGGATGGAGTGACCTCATCCCATGGGCAGGGACACTTCCCACTATCCCAGGCTGCTCCAAGCCCCATCCAACCTGGCCTGGAACATTTCCAGGGATGGGGCAGCCACAGCTGCTCTGGGCACCCTGTGCCAGGGCCTGCCCACCCTCCCAGGGAACAATTCCTCCCCAATATCCCATCTTCCTGTGGGCTGCCTCCAGCCTGGTGGCTGGAACACAGGCCCCTGCTGAGGTCCAGCTGGCTGCCTGCACGAGAAAGCCTGGGGAGCTCAGTCAGCCAAGCAGGCCTGGAAAGCTGCACTGCTGACTGAGATTGCACCAGGGCCATCCCTGGGAACACGGACGGGGCTGTCCAGTCCAGCCTGGCTTGGCACAAGGAGGTGCCAAACAAACAGTGGTCAGGGCGAGATCCAAAGCCAAGGCTGTTGCTGCCGCAAGGGAAGAGGACACGGCTCGAAGGAGTCACCACAGGCTGGGCAAACAAACGTAACTCGGCTTTCTAGGCCCAGGCCGTGGCTGCTGACAGTGCTGGTGTGGCCAAAGGAGGCACTAAAGTCCAGGTTTCCCCCGTGAGCACGGATGTGCATTAGGACTTCTCAGTTCTAACACAAGGGCTCTGACTCACCACAAGCTTTACTGCTTATCCCGTTTCAAATTCACTTTCCCTCCAGCAAACTTCCCTGCACTGGCTGCTTGAACCCATCTTTTTACAGTACAGACCTGACCTTTTTTCCCATACTTTGAGGGTCCAGTGCTGTGTGCAGGACTTTGGGATGTCAAGAGCTTCCTCCAAAACCCCTCTTGCTGCCTACAGTCAGAGACGTTTCCATTTCTGTTCCAGGTAGCTGGGTCATTTCTGCAACAAATTAGTGTGGAAGCAGCACTTCTAGAAAACCATTTGGCATATTAAAGAAAAATATCCTCCATTTCAGACCTGAGCTCTCCTGTGAAACAGGAATGGGTTGTCAGTTCAGCCTCTGCTTTGAATAACTGAAATGTAAAGTAGCATATGGGGGTTTATGAGCATTTGCTTTCAGCGTGGGACTCTGGAATCCAAGTTTTGTAAATCCAGGATTGGAGATTAGATACTGCTACCACCAGCTCTGGGCTAGGCACTGCCTTTACAGGGCATTTAGGCCAGGCTTGAGAACCTCAGCTGCAAGGTGCACACGGGCTGCAAGTATTCTCCTCATTATTATTGCAGAGGCCGTAAGTGGCAGAGGCAGCTCATGTTTGCTCCCGGTTTCTAACTTGCGGGAAAGCTCGTTATCGGTGGGGCATCCTTGAAACAGCAACCAAGAGCATTAACTTTTAATATTTAATGTATTCTCCAGGCTCTGGGAGAGCAATGTGAGAAATATCCCGTAAAAATCTATTAGTGTTAATAAAATACCACCCAACAGGTTGTCCATTATCAGCAATTAAAGTTTTCAAAGCAGGTCAGATAACTCCCTGGAATGATTTGTGTGGCCTTTACATCCGTTCTTCTCCTTCTTCCATTTTTTTTTCTTTATTAAACTTTCTCAACTCTTTTTTCCCTCCTCCCTCCCACAGCTCAGCCTAGTCCTAAGCAGTGAATTATGGCACTAATGAGGTGTTTATACTCTCTGCCCATCAATCACAGATGCGTGTGAGTGAAAGCACCAGCCGATAGTCGGGAAGTGCTGCAGCCTTTGCTGCAGCCAAAGGAATATTAGACTCCAGCCAGATAAATCCCCTGCTCTCTCCCTTTGTTGCTCTTAGCCCCAGGGCAGGAGCAAACACACTCCATCTGATTTTCCACCCAGCACCTACACGGGGACATCCTTGCAGCTCATGTGTGTAACCTCTGTCCTCTCATTTGTCTCACTTCACCCCTTAACCACAGCAATGCATCCCTGGAATGTGATATCCCTCACAACCGAAGCAGCAGCTAGCACGGGGTGCCATCAAACAAGGCAGGAGCTGCTCCCAGCCCTCCTCTTTCAACGCTTTTCTCAGCTTTTCCTTACCTGTGAGCCCCCAGAACACACATGGAGGCACCCTGAAGGACCAGCGTCGAGACCAGAAGTAGAAATCAGTTAATTTAGAGTTCTTTCATTTTTTAAAACAAAACAAAATGAAACAAAAACTAGACTTGGATTTTTAACAGTGAGGCTTTGGCTTTCTCCCTCCTAATGAATTCATCTGAAAAGAAAATCAAAATGAAATCTAAATGAATAAACACCCATGTTTATGGAGACCTCAAAGAGCTCTACACCTACACAAACCCAGTCATTAAATGAGGTCTCTGTGGTCTCCATTTAGCATAAACTGCCAGAGAATGGGCCAAATTCAGGTGTGACGCTCACAAAGAACTCCTCGAGGTGTGCTTACTGAAGCCTCACGGTTCCTGGGAAAAAGACAGAAGCTCCTGGCTGGTGACCCCAGCACCTGAACAACAGTGGCAAGTCTCCTGTGGGATCTTTAAGAAAGCAAGTTAGGAGCAAAGAGAAGGAGCTAAAGGGACTCAGCCATGGCTGGAGAGGCTAAAATCCTAAAGAGCAGCTGTTTCTCTTCTAGTTTGAGAGCAGGATCCTCGCCAACTCAAGCACCCCCCTCACGGTGTCCAAAGCCAGCCTGAGGGTGGTGGTGGTTTCACCTGACCTCAGCACATACTAGGGTGGAGCAGGCAGCTTTTCCTCATCCTGTTGAACCATTAGTACGTAGGGCTTCTATATTATTTTTAAAGAAAATTATGTTTTTACTTGAATGTGGTTGATGGCTGTGGTGCTTTTTGGAGCAGCATCCCCCCTTTACAAAAACAGTGAGCAGCCATCCCACCTTCCCCCCATTCCCACCGTATTTATCTCGTCTCCCTCTCACAGGATCCTGTTCTATTTGCTTCTCTCTTCTGGCCCATGTTCTGCTCCTGTGAATAAAGCTCTCCTTGTGCCCTGCTCCCACACGCTCAGGTACCCACCAAAGGCAGCTCCCTCCTCTTGGGCTGCTCCCCCATCACCACCCTGTCCTTGGGACAGGCTCATGCCCAGGGCAGAGCTTTCTGTACCCCTCCACCACTTTCATAAGGGAGCTACAGGTCCTTGTGCCAATTCCCATCCAGTGACAAAAATCACATTCTCCCCGGTTACTTTTCAAGAAACCCTTCCCAGTTATCCATGGCTCCCTCCAGCCTGCTGGTAGAAAAACCTGATGGCATTTTCCAGTGGAAACAAAAGTTTCCAACTATTGGGTCAGATCCTGATGGGAACCTGGCCCAGAGTCTGGAGGGACAGATGGGGACAGTTCACCTGGCAAAACTGATAAGTGGCATCAAGAGCATCACCCTGGGGCCACACTGCTTTTGGTGCTCCAGCAAATGCATCTGGAGGTCGCTGGGCTGCCTCGACCTCCCACTCTGTCTGCTGGAGAGAGATCTGGGTTTCTTGGTAGGAGGAGGGATGGGAAGGGGAGAGAGGGAGACAAACAGGCACTAGGTTTGTGGTGAGCAGCGGGGGGGACTTGGCAGCGCTTTGGAGCAGAGCAGGAAGTCTTAATCCTTGGAGCCAGCTGAGTAGCCTCGGTGGTGACCTTCCATCGCAGGCGCCAGGGCTCTCACACAGCGGAAAAACAGCGGGAGAGGAAGAAACAGAAGCTGAGAGAAGCTGGCACAAACAACCCCTGCAACACAGGGATGAAGGGACACCATGATAGGAGGGGACAGCAGACTCACTGCCCTGAGCATCTCGTGGATTCCATTTCTGCTCTTAGGGGTTGTGTTTCTGTTTATGCACCAAAACAAGTGGTTGGGTTTTCTCAAGAGCTTGGCACGCTGAGAAAATGTGGCTTTGAGTGTCCCAGGGGCTCCATGCAGATCACGGGGTAGGTGTGCTGTGCTGTCTCAGTCCTGAATCATCCCACTGGTGCCACGGCCAGGGCGTGCTACAGCTCCCTGACTCACATGCCCAGGATTCCTTCCTCTGGAAAGCAGAGCGTGGGAGGGGAGGACACAGAAGGGGTGCACAGCCACATCTCACAGCTGGGAAGAGAGGAGACAGTCCTTGACAGCAGAGTTGGGAAATGCTGAATATCCCACAGTTCAGCTAAAGCTCCAGGGAGCTGCTGGGTGAGAATTCCCCTAAGAACTCAAGTTCTTACAGATCTTATCCTGACATCCCAGGCAACTACAGGACAGGGATTCCCCACTTCACCACGGCCGTCAATGAGGCAGTCTCTGTGCATACACTTCGTATGTTCTGTTGCTAGAACTGACAACTCAAAATACAACTTTGAATTATTTTAATTATCTCTTGTCCCACTTTGTCCTGTGCACAGATTTAAACTCGTTGTTAAATTTATACAAAGACCTTAGCAGGGCTTAGCAAGTAACTTCCTTCCATCACAGAAAAGGAGGAATACAGTGACCACTTAGCAACACAGCAACTTCTACAGAGAATATACAGGTGCTGGTGATGCCCATGAATGTTCTAAGACCATTTGTGCAAGCAAATGAGAAAGACAGCCCACAAGCTCCTCTCATTGCCCCCCTCCACCTTGCAGCAGGGTGAGCAGAGCAGGACGTGCCTCCACGCACACCCCAGAGCCTGGGAACGAGGGGGAGAGCGTGGGCAGCACACTGCTTTATGGGAAGGAATTCCATGTTTAGGACAATGCTCGGAGTCAGCTGAAAATCATTAAGTTTGGTCACTTGTGTGCTTTTGAAATCCGTGCCCCAGCCAGGAGTGACTCATGTGGGGAGCACACGAGGATCCAACACGCACAGGGACCCACACAACGCAGCTGAGAGAGGTGTGAAACCGAGGAGAATTCCTCCTTAAGGACACCCTGAAATATGTCCCACACGGCCCTGGCGCCGTTACATCCCATGTCATTCCTCCTCACACCATGGCCAGGATGGCAAAACGTACCCTCCAAAGCCAAGGGAGGCTTTTTGGACAATGCCCAGAATCCGTGTGCTGGGCTGACTCCAGCAAAGCGAGGCAGGCAGGACCACATCACAGCCAGAGCGTGGATTGCCACAGGAGTGGATAAGGTTGGAGCCAGCCTGGGCAAGCTGGAGTGAAAGCATTGATCCAACCCTGCCAATACAGGCACTGTGAGCCCCACTGGATTTCCTTTGCCTGCTGGATTAGACTGTAGAGGGAAATAAGAGCCAGAATGGGAGCAGGGAGAAGAGAATGAGGAGGAAATCACTCCTCATAATTTTAAGCCTCTTTAAGGGAGGGATCCAGTCCAAACTAATTGTTTAAGTTCACTTTGCATTCAATGAGAAAGAAAGTCCTTGCCAGAATGGAATTTCTCTCATTTTAAATTAGGTGGGATACGTGTTCCTCCTTACTGTTCCCCATTAACAAGAAGGGAAACTCAGACAATTAATTTAGTCTGGATACTTTGTTTAAGAAGACTAAAATTAGGTGAGATGAATCCTACCCTAAATGTCCTACCCAGGTGAGTGTGGCTCGTGTCTGATGAAGTCCAGCTTCACTCCCTCATGCCCTGACACAGCATCTGCTGCTTTCACCACCTTTTCTCCCATTGATCACCACCTAACCCCTGGAGAAATCCAGGCAGCTCCTGCCATCAGGATGCCAGAAAGTGGCAAATTCTAACTGGCACAAATAAAGGCAGGAATTTGGGGAGCACAGGGATGAGAGGTGGTTGGCATCACACTTAGTTCAAACATCTTGTGCCAGTCACAAGGGGGGACAATTTCTCTGGAAACAGCCAATTTGTCCTGTTCCTAAGATGGATGAATTACTGGGGCCCTGGATTTCTCCCAGAGCAGCTGAGCTCTCTTCCAGCTTCCTTTCATGGATGGCCACAAGAGCTGGAGCCCACAAACTCCTCCTCTCCTTCACCTCCCTTTGCTCTCTGCTCCCCCAGCATACAGAGCCCCGTGCTGAGCCGAGCTCAGCCATTCCAGGATGGAAAACGAAGGCAGCTGCCAACACACAGGGCTGCCGTCAGTCCCCGAGTGAAAAGGAGGTGCAATCCACCTCCTCCGTGCCAGGTTACACCAACTCCACGATCCGTGACATCCCTGGCCTTGCTCAGCAGCTCCAAGCAAACTGCACAGGCTTGAGCTGATACAATTAGTCCACCTCAGCCCTGGAAAAGGAGAACCCATGAAAAGCTACACTGAATCCTGCCTCTTCCAAATCCGCACAGCTTCTTTCTTTTCCTCCTTCCTTCATTTTTATTTCTCTAATTATTTTTTCCCTTTCTTTTTTTCCCCTTCTTTCCCCATTAACAGGGGAGAAAACCCAAGAGAGAAAACGCAGGCAGCCAAAAGCTCATTAACATACTTGACCTTTCTGAAGAAAATTAATTCCAAATTCGCACATACCGGCTGTGTTGCTTGGTTTTGTCAAAACGGTGGCATCATTAGAGAGGAGACGAGATGGCTCAAGGGGACGGGGTGTCTGCCACCTCAATGGAACTTGCACCGAGTTACTGAGTGCTGGCACAAATAAAGCAATGACATGGGCCATTCTGTCAGCTTTTCACATGAAATTAATCTTCGTTTCGTTGGCTGTGTAAATTTTTATCACCATGGAGTGGGGGGTGATGAATATACCAAAGCATCCTGACAGCTATGGCCTGAAAACTCGAGATTGTCTCAGCATCTTAACCGCAGTGGTGCTGGAACGATCCCCCTCTCCCGGCGCTGGCTCCGCGTGTGCGTGCGCTCCTGTCGGGATGTGTGAGCCATTCCCTGACACTCTCTCTCCACTCCGATGTGCTGTGGCCTGGGAAACGCTCGAGGTTTGGATTTCCTGGCTTGAGGGCAACGGCAAACAAATTACTGCTTCTTTCTCACTCTCCGAGTCCCAGTCCAAAAGCCGGTTTGGGTCCCGGCATGCTTTGCCGGGGCTGGCAGGGTTTCCTAACTGATGAGCAAAAAGAGCAGCTCTGCCTTCTCCCGTGGCTCTGGAGCTGCTGCTGCTGCTGTTTTTAAGGTGTATGTCACGTTGCAGTCCAGGTAGGGCCATGACATTGTTTGCAGCCAGCAGGGATGTGAGAATAACACACACCTCGGCGGTGCCACACGCACCTCCCTGCCCCAGACAGCTCCGACACGAACACGAGCGTTCACCAACAGCTGCACCCACACAGACGTGTGAGCAGCCTCAGCTCTCCCAGATTTTCCCCCTGCCAACAGCAGCATAACCCATCCTCACCCTACGCCAGGATCCACAGCACAAACAGCGACCCGGGAACCTGCAGACGTCCCCAGGGTCACGGTTTATTCTGTGTTCTGTATCTGAGACAGATGAGAGGCTTAAAATTTAAGTTCCTATAGAGCAGCAACACAAATTTCCTAAGGATGCTCGTCTCCAAAGCAGTGTGGCTTCTGCTGGCCAAGCGCACAGGGGCTGGCTGAGAGGAGTGACCAGGCCTCTGGCCATTATCACTCATGTGGCACTTGCTAGTCAAGGGCATCGACTGCTCTTTCCAGAGCAGCAGAGAGCGCAGCCAAACCCCGTCACCCCCCTGCACTCAAACTGTCACTCAGAGGCAACGTGCTCAGTGGGAATTGTGTTGCCTTACACTTTTGGCTTCAGTAGGAAAATCCAAATTTGCTCCCTGAAAGTAAAGCATGTGTCACTTCCCAAATTAGCCAGTGCTCATTCCAAAATGCACTCGTGGGACAGTTTGGACAAACTGGACCATGACAGCAGCATATCCTGACACGGGTGTACACACCTGCAGCCCTATCCATGAACATGGACAGTATTTTCAGCCTGGAGAACAGAAGGTTCTGGGAAGACCTTACAGCCCCTTCCAGTGCCTAAAGGGGCTTCAGGAGAGCTGGAGAGGGACTGGGGACAAGGGCTGGAGGGACAGGACACAGGGAATGGCTTCCCACTGCCAGAGGGCAGGGATGGATGGGATACTGGGAAGGAATTGTTCCCTGGGAGGGTGGGGAGGCCCTGGCACAGAAAAGCTGTGGCTGCCCCGAAACCCTAGAAGTGTCCAAAGCCAGGTTGGATGAGGCTTGGAGAAACCTGGGATAGTGGAAGGTATCATGCCCATGAGGTTGGAACAAGATGAGTTTTAAGGCCCCTTCCAACCAAAACTATTCCACAATTCTGAAAAAATATACCCTTTCCCTTTGGTTCATGGCTTACAAGGTAATAGGCAGGTAGGATTCTCTACAGAGTCTGAAGTTCTACCCCAAATTAAGTCCTGCAAGGTCTTAAACCTGTGATCTAGGCAGTTGTGGTCGTGACCTGTGTGGACACTGGCCACTGGAAAAGGAGGACACTTCAAATGGCGGAATCCTTCCATATACAGGAAAGGTAAAATGCCCAGTGGATCTTCAAGGCCAAAAAAAGGAGCAAAGACAAAACACATGCAGGAAGTCTGGTAGTTCATCTGATCCATCCTGTTCTCCCAAAGCTGGATCAACTACGGTGATCTCCTGAAGAGAGTCATGGAACTGCTTGAGATCTGAGATGCATTAAATGTGAGCCCAGACTGGGAAGAAGCAAAGCTCAATGTTTAGTTTTCTTATTTACTGTTCTCAGTCCAGTTCCAGCCAAGGGCACCTGACAGGCACCTGGCAGCAACGAGAGCTCACAGCAAACTCACCTGTACCAGCAGGTCAAGGGACACAACTATCCCTCTGTGAGTTGTTAGACCCCAGCTGGTCCCTACCCAGGTGCGAGCTCACAAGTACAAGGAAAATGCTGATAAACCTGAACAAATCCAGTAGGGAGCCACCAAGAGGATGGGCAGGGGCCTGGAGCACAGACCCATGGAGACACCCTGAGGGAAGGGAGTTTGTCCACCCTGTTCAAGTTTTAGGGGCAGCTATAGCAGCCTTCTTGACACCATGGCAGGTATAGGCAGACAGACTCAGGCTCTTGGCTCAGGTGTTGTGGCAGGGCAGTGAAAGACAAATTAAAGGTCAAAAGAGAGGACACATATAGAAGAAGTGAAGGTTCTGCCTGAACATGCAGGGAAAAAAAATGGGCTATCACATCTCTGACTCAGGAGGTTTTAAACATCTGACTGGACACAGCCCTGAGCAACTTCTCCTGAACTCAGCGTGAGCCTGCCTGGGACAGTGGTTGGACCAAACCTCCAGAGATCCCTTCAGGCTCCATTTACTCAACTCTCCCACCAGCCTCTGCAAGCCCTTGGCAGGGTGTGTAAATGTACCTTTATCCATCCAGCCCAGGGGAGAAGGGGACACTGCTGCAGCCGCGTGCCAGAGCGGGCTGGCGTCTGCAGGGAGCCATGGCCGCGTGCCCCCACAGAATTCCTGCCTCTACATTCGTGCAGGAGGACAACAAAGGGAAGGTATTTGTGCATCTGTGAGTGTCTGTACCCACACATCAGTGAAATGCTGCATGAGGGGCCGTGTGCCTGTGCACACACGGATTCAGGAGCGGCAGGGTCTGTTTCCAGCTGCATGGAGTCCGCAGAAGAGATCCCAGGGGAAAGCTGCACTATCACGAGCATCCTTCTCCCTCTTGCCAGCCCTTTGTGGCTTGTTGAAGTAATGTAGTTTCTGAGGGGGGAAGTCTTATGTCTTGAGACAAACCACATACCTCCAGGGTGTGCATCCAGCCTGGAAGAGAGTGGAAGTGAGACAAGAGAACAGTCCAAGTCTCTCGGAGGTGTCATTGTGCGCACACGGAATGCAATGACTCGGCCCCATCGGAAGCGATGGGGTGAGAAGAGAGAGCGAGCTTCCTTCAGAGGGCTTCAGAAATAGAAATAGGACAATCCAAACACGCTTCCACTTGAAGTCATTCCCCATGTACATTCCCAAAGCATCAGGGATCCTCTAATGTGATTGTAGTTGGAAAAGGTGTTCAAACCCATGCATACAGAGGAACGGGGGGTGCAGTAGTGAAGTCTGGTGTCAGAATGCACACGTAAAATAACATTTGGCATCAAGTGCTCTTAGCCTAAATATTCACCAAAAGAGGTTCTGGTTAGTCTCTGATGCTTTAATAACCCTCTTGCCAATCTGGGTAGGAGCAGAGAAGCAGCACTCCCAAATTCCACAGAGATGAATCACTGGGTAACCTGGGGGACCCTGGCCATGCTGGAGTGAAGGGGAATTGAAACAGATTGTCAAGGAGCAGCAAGGCACACCGTGGGAGGAGGGATGGCAGCGTGTCCTGACTGCAGCCTGCAACCTGAGAGGGAAAATCCAAAACCTTCAGCTCCAGACACCGTTTGTCAGAGGAATTTGAATTTCAGCTCTGCCTTGACTGAGGCTGCTCCCAAGTGAGGAGCTTTGCCAGGTGCTCTGGGGCCCAGCTGAAGTTCACCTGCTGAAGCTCTGGGAGCTGTATCCCCAGCTCATTCCATCCCACAGGATCGCTGAGGAGGAATTCGTAAGCAGGTGATCAGAATAAATGATTTACCAGGGCACTAAAAGATCAAGGCAGTTGTTTCTAAAAGATCTCAGAGCATCTAAAGCCTAAAGTGTTGCAGTGCTTTCAGGTCTGCCCCCAGGCTGTCAGCCTGGCTCCAGCTTCTTGGAATAAGTAATTGCCCCACTCCACATTAGTCGAAAAGCAGAAAACTGTTCCAAAAGCTCCTTGCACACTCCCCCAAGGACACAGGCATGTGATAAGTATCTGCTTCTCCAGGATACAGAGCCATAAGAAGTATAAAGTTTCTAATTCATATTTTAAATGAGATTCCCTTTCGTGGTTCCAGTAGTATGAAAAGAATAAGAAAAAGAAAGGCTTTGAAAAATGCCTTCTCAGTATCAACTCCAAGTGTCACCCCAGGTTTCACTGCAATTCAGTAGAAGGTCATAAATCCCAGACCATGGAGCTGAGGGAGCTGGGAAAGGGGCTCAGCCTGGAGAAAAGGAGGCTCAGGGGGGACCTGGTGGCTCTGCACAACTCCCTGACAGGAGGGGGCAGCCGGGGGGGTCGGGCTCTGCTCCAGGGAACAGGGACAGGAGGAGAGGGAACGGCCTCAGGCTGGGCCAGGGGAGGCTCAGGATATTGAGGAAAATTTCTTCCTTGAAAGGCTGATCAGGGCAGGGTGGAATCACCATCCCTGGAAGTGTTCAAAGTACGCAAGGATGTGGCACTTGGGGACACCGGTTAGTGCTGGGCCTGCGCTGGTTGGACTCGATGATCTCAGAGAGCTTTTCCAACCTGGATGATTCCATGATCCAACCCATGGCTGCTTCTCTTCGGCAGTGCAGCTGTAACACCAAACCCCTCCTGCTTCCCCCAAAGGAGGTGAACCTTCGGGCTGCGGGAGTGTAACCACGGCCATGCCACCACATCAAGAGCTGTGTGGTCTGACTCTCCCTCAGCCACTGTGAACACCTTCCAACACTGCAGGAAACCCCACCACGCTGGAAATGGGATGCTCCTGAGAATGCTGTGAGCAAAGGGGAACAAACTCGGTGTGTCAGGATTTGAAATGCCACTTCTAAAATTGAAGCCATTTACTGTCGGGGTGGAAATGGATGTTTCTGATCACAGAAAGGTTGGACCTCCCTCATAAAGCCATGTGGGCAGTCACTAGAGGGGGCCAGAAAACCACCTCGGAACAACAGGGGCTGGAAAACCAATGCTGAGGCCAAGAACTTGACTTTTACCCTCTGAGTAGTCCAGTGAGAGGAGTAAGACCAGCCCCAGAGCCTCTGCTTACAACGGGTGCCATTTACTCCGGGTGTAGTTCCACTGAAGTGAATGGACATCTTCAAGAAGAGTTACCAGTCCCGTGAGTAAATGTGACACAATTTGGTCTTTAAATAGCACTACCCTTTTGATGACCTTCCACAACCACAAAATTAAGCCTAGAAAGACCTCCAGGGCAGAATCAAACTGAATTTGTCAAAATGTGTCAGGAAGAACGCAGTGTGTAGCCAACCTAAGTTGGAAACGTTTCCATACAGGATAAAGTTGGAGGTCATGGAGGAAACACAAGGATGACAGAAGCCATTTGAAGGCCGTGGTGATGTGGGATTTCTGCTCTGCAGGCTTCTCATTGCTGCCTCAGCCTCCAAGAGATGTCTGGGGTTTGTGTCAGGAGCACTGAAAAGCTCCAGCCTGGCACAGGGTCTTGGCACACCCAGAGCACGGCAGGTCAAAGCACACAGAGGTGGGGGAGTTAACAAGTGCCCCGGTGAAGAGTGGCCATGCCAGGAAAAGGGATGAGCTTTCAGAAAGCCACATTAGTGCTGATGGGAAGTGGCCACGGAGATGCACTGCAGGATCCTGCCAGTATCCAATTACAGAGAGAGCATCTCCCTGTTAACCCCGCTGGGCACCACCTCAGCAGCCCTGGCAGCGCCTCCTCCTGCCCCTGCTCAGGGCAGCAGCACTGAACTCCTGCTTTGGGATTCCTGAGTGCACAGCCACGGGCCCTGCTGGAGGATGATGACCCCTGAAATCAGCTCACTTGGCAAGGTCATGCTGAACCAGCCATTTCCTCAGGTAATTGTCTTTTCTGACCAATAGCACAGACTCCAAAGCAAACAGGATCATACCACAGAACACAACCACAGAACATTCTGAGTGGGAAGGGACCCACAGGGATCACCCAGTCCAACCCCTGGCCCTGCACAGACACCCCAACAATCCCACCCTGTGCCCAAGGGCAGTAGCTGGTGACCCCCAGGCCCCTGACTGATCCCACACAGATGTCACCAGGCCCACTGCAGGGAAGCAGTGACTTTCTGGCTACATTCAAGTCCATGAGGGCTTTTGCCATCAACTAATTCCACCCTTTTGTCCAGGGACATTCCTGGAGAACTTCTAAGGGCCTTCTGAAAGGTGACCAAGAAAGTCGTGTCTCCTACGAGGAAGGACAAGTTTCCTTATGAGAGACTCCACGGACAGTGCTTAGGAATCCACAAGGTGAAAAACTGCTCTCTATTTACAGGTGAAACTGATGCTGTGAAGGCCTGGCTTGTGCTAGGCAGGAAAAGGCTCCGTGCTCTCCTGCTGGGCAGCCCTGGGGTCCAGCCCTTCCTTTGCATCATACCCTCAGTGCAAGGCTGTGCCATAAAAGTCTGACCTGCTATGAAAAGCTGTCAGTGATGAGAAAGGTAAGATTTGCTTTTCAATTCTTTTCTCCTCAACTGTCATTAAAAATGATTCACGATAAAGCCAAAGTCTACACAACTACATGATTAGAACTGAGACCTACCATAAATTAAAAGGCTTTTCTTTCTGTTCTTCCCTGGCTGGGCTGTATCAGGTTACCAGAACAGAACAAATGCAGGAATCCAGAGACAGCCCAGCCCAGTGACCAAAAGTCAACTGCTACTAAAGGTAAGTGATATCTCAAGAAACACATGTTGGTTCTGGGGCTTAAAACAATGAATCCTTGTAGAAAATCATAAAGTTTAAGGTAAAAAAAAAATTACATTGTAAAATGACATTTCCCATAAGCAGAACACTGTCAGGGCACTGATACCACGTGCTGGGGTACTTCTCTAGGGCTGCTCAGCTGAGGAAATGAGGAAAAAAGAGCTGAGCACTGCAAGCATTCCCAGGGTGTTGAAAGAGGATGGACAGAGAAGGCTTTTACTTATTCTTTTCCCATGGAGAAAAATTAATGAATGTAGAAAGTGGGGAGGAATAAAGGACAAAGGAGAGGAGAGAAATTTAAAAGTGTCTTGCCTTTTTCTTAAAATCAGAAAACAGAGAGGTTTTAGTTAAAGTTTTGATTTTACTTTTTTTGGGGGAGAAAAAAGAGAAGAAATAGAAAGAAATCCAGAAAATCTGGGGCTTGAGTAGAAACTTAAGATTTGGAAAGCAAAACCATCTCATAAGTATCCCTTCACCAAGAAACAAGAAATAATAATTATAATGATGTTCTATTATGATACTACATCCCAGCCCTTTATTTATTCCAATGCCAACTGCATACCCACAACCATCAGGCATTGAATAGGTTGGCAAATGTATTGTGCCAAACAGAAGGAACTTTATGTACTATCAAGGAACATCATGTCCCACCACCACTAAAACCCAGGATCCTACCAGGCCTTTTAAGGAGAGAGATACGAGGCAAGAAGAATTAAGACAATGCAGATAAATCTCCTCTTTCTGTTGCCCACACTAAAACCAAACACAGACCTTAACTGTAGGAAGTTCTGAACCATTTGGTTCAAGTGTTCTCAGTCCTTTTTTTTCTACCTGAACTGGAAAATGAAAAAAAACCAACAAAAAAGCCCAAACAAAATAAAACTGTGCAGGAAAGATAGTTTTGCTTTCCATCTGTACAGGGGAGTTGGGAGTTTTTCCTAAAAATCTCTCTGAATTAAATCAATGCCACAAGTCTGTCAAGGCTGGTGAAGTTGGGATCCACATCCCAATTTTCCAGAGCAACATGTGATAACCAGCAGCAATGAATGGATTTTTCTCCCCCGAGGGTGTGTCTGGAGTTGTCCCCCAGGGTCCCCTCTCTGAGGCTGGTGCTCACTCCTGTCCCCGTGGGTGCTCAGGGCTCAGCGTTCCTGGCTCCCTGCTCCAGCCTCCCCGCTGGAATGGCTGTTGCCATAGAAACCACTACAGTAACATCACAATTTCCACCAAGATGCTTCAGCAATTTACTCTGGTGATTAAACTGCAGCCATTTATTGCACAGAATAAATAACAGGGCAACGGTGAATAATGGGGCTACGACTCCATCGATGGGGCCCGGTGACATCATAAACCACAAGAACCAAGCTCGAGTCATCACAGCTCCCGAGATGGAATTATAAACTCCATCGTTCAAACCGTGCTCTTTAAAGACATTTGAGCTAACTCATGGAGCCAAGAAAGCGAAAGGGAGAGAGGCAGAGACAGACCGTGGGGCTCTCAGGCCAACCACCGACTGTCCTGGCCAAGAGTGGGGACAGACAGACTGCCAGGGATCCCACAGCCAGGCACAGCAGAGTGGGGACAGACAGACTGCCAGGGATCCCACAGCCAGGCACACACCAGAGTGGGGACAGACAGACTGCCAGGGATCCCACAGCCAGGCACACCAGAGTGGGGACAGACAGACTGCCAGGGATCCCACAGCCAGGCACACCAGAGTGGGGGGAGACAGACTGCCAGGGATCCCACAGCCAGGCACACCAGAGTGGGGACAGACAGACTGCCAGGGATCCCACAGCCAGGCACAGCAGAGTGGGGACAGACAGACTGCCAGGTAGCTGTCTGGCTCTGGGATGCTGCCCGTGGGACCTCAGCCAGCCGGGCTCAGAAGCTCCTGCTCCCAACAAGGAGCCCTGGGAGCGCTGCCACTGCCACTGTGCAGGGAAGGCTGAAGGGGCAGGAAGTACCGGTTTCATTTTCCCTGGTAGCTCCTTTTCCTTCTCCTGGAGCGTGGACACCTCCCTGCTGAGCTCTGAGCAGGCTCAGGTTTAGGAGCAGTCTCTCCTCCAAGCACTGAAGCAGCACAGTGGCTCTGCATCCCGGTGGGATCCACGAAGGAGCTTTTTTTAGAGCAGACCAAGATTATTTGCTGGCCAAGACTTTTCTCTGGGGCCAGGTCCTGAGCAAGCTGTAAAGTGCTGACACGGATTGAAAGCAGCGAGGCTCTGGCTTCAAGCCTGCCGTGCTGGGACAGCCCACACCTGCAGCGAGGGCTGTGGAGCTTGAATAACATCGATTGCTTTGGATGTTCTGGCCCATTAGATGCTGTTTAAAATACTGAAGTATCAGAGAACAGAAAGATCTATAAGATCAGTGACAGCAGATGGATCTTCTCACTCATAAAAGTTGTTTGTTTGACTCCAGTGCTTACTCAAAGTTGTATTTAGCAACTAGCAAATGTGAGGCTTTTTTTAAATCCTGTTTTTCTGAGAGCTTCACGCAGCCAGCTCTTTGTTTCTTGATGCATTTGATAACACAGAAGATGCGAGCAAGTCATTCCAGGCTCACTGCAGCAGCTCTTCAGATTGCAAAAAATAAATGGCAGGTGGGAAATCACAACAGAAATGCCAGACCAGTACTGGACTGGGATGACCCAAACAGTGAGCTCTGCCCAGCCAGAGCTCCCTCTCACCACCATTTCTCAAACAGAACTTTAGGATCAGGAAAGTCAGACTCACTCTTCCTCTAGTGATTTCTCTTTAAATATATACTTAACGGTAGCATTTTAGAAATCACTCATCACTGCCCTAAAATGTGATGCTCTTTGAGGTCAGTGTTGTATTTTCCATTGGGGACAGTTTGACCAACATTGAGTACTCTAAAATTTCCACCCCTACACACATATATGGAGAGAGAGGGAAAGAGACTGCAGGATGATACACGTATCCTAATGTACCATACTAGACAGAGACAAAACCCACATTTTTAATAGCTTTCTCTATTGATTTCAGAACTATTTATCATGTGACTGCAATAACACACATTTGCAGACTTTAAAAACTCAAGCGCTGCTTCAAGAACGCCAGGCTTGACTCTAATCTCACTGTAAAATGGTAACATCTCCAATGAAGGTAATTACCCCCATGTCAGTGGGATCAGAAATGGGTAATTTTGCCTCATTGTGCTTCATTTTTAACCTTCTTTCAGGCAGGAAAGCATGTGGAGATGCAGTTCAGAACTGCTCATGTCTTTTGCAAGTTGGTCAGAGAAAAACTTTGGAGCTGTTTGTGCCCATATTGGATCTGAACTTACTCCTCTTCCTCCACCTTCTCTCTCGCTGTCACACATCCTCACTCCCTTCAGGTTTTGTGTCTCCTGCTCACCCTTCACCCTGTATTTTACATTGTTACAAAAGGAAGGATTTAGCTGGGATGAGCTAAGATTATCATGAGCAAACTCCCCTTTTGCTGCAGAACCCACCCGAGGGTGGTGGAACCCTTCTCTCTGCCACCCTCCCCAGCAGCAGCAATGTCCCACTCAGGTGCTCAGGCTGATCTGGAGCATGGGCTGCTGGCTCCTATTTCCTTAAGTTTATTTTTCAAAGGATGGGCCCTTTACCTATATTGCCTTAGAGAACAGACAGGTTTACATAAAAAACTGCACAGCAGCAGGATGATGAATTGCTGTGGTTAATTAGTAATTCACTAATTGCATATTCTAGCAACCAACCAGGATCTACACTCTACCAAAGTAAACTATTACATACAGGAAAAAGAGAAGAGTCTAAGGAGAAGGAATGAAGCAAAGTATTCCAGACTCCAAGCTCCCTGGCTTGGGCAAGACCCTACAAACGCCATGGAAGGGGTAATTTTCCAAATGCTGTAAATGAGAGAGTGATGCTGACAAGATTTCCAGCAGACCTTTCCTCTTTATGTAAGGAAAAGATGGCCACATATATGAGGTGAGACTATTTTCTCCTGCCATCACAGAGCACAGGCTCTGGGGCTACTCCTAAAGGGACCCAAACTGATGGAAGACCACAAAGCAAAAAGCAGAATCACAGCCCTGGGGTTCAGGACAGCAGACTTTGGCCTTTTCAAGGACCTACTCAGAGGAATTGCATGGGGCACAGAGCTGGGAAAAGAAGGGCGCAGCGATGCTGGCTGATTTGCACCCCTTTGAAAGCCCTGTGTGTTCCACTGCTGGGGAGGAAAGCAGGCCTGAGTACAGGAGGTGCTGCCACGGAGGAGGATGCAGGACTGGGGAGATGGGAATCGCCTTTTCCTCAGCTCACACAGAAGCAAAGGCCAAGGGAGCCTCTGGTCAGACACTCCCAAGGCAATCTCATCTCCTGGTGTGTGCACGCTGTGTCTATGGAATGCCAAGGGAAGCTGGAGGAGCTAAAGCACGGAAAGCCCTTTAAAACACAGGGTCCATTGTCTCCCCTGGCCAAACTTGCTTTAATCAGGTGCTGGCTCCATTTCACCTCTTGAACGTGAGCTCCCAGATCTGCAAGGCACGCTGAACCAGTGAGCAGGCACAGCAGGAGGGGAAAATAACCAAACCTGAACTTCACCTGGCCTGAGATTACTCTTTCCCTTTAGTTTCTTTGCCCAGGTGATGAGACGCTCTCACTCGACCAGAAAGCAAAAGAACAGAAATAGAAAAACCAAATGCTACCAGGAGGAAGAGGGAGCAATGTAAACTGCCTGTTGTTCTGTGCATGCTTTCTCCCCCCCTCCTTCTTTAATTTCAATTTGCAAAGACAGTGAAATGGAAAATGTGCCTCTAATTATTACCCCTCTGTTCTTCCTAAAAGCCTCTCTCTGAACTTTTAAGTCTCCTCAAGTTTCAGGTCCTCTTTTTCTCCCTCTCTCTTTCTCTCTTTCTCTCTCCCCCTTTTTTATTTAAACTAATCTAAAAAAGCTATAAAAAGCCTCTGACACTATAAATTCCCTTGTAAACCCTGGTTTTATAGGTTTAATTGCCTCATTTTACTGCCTTGCATGCTTTGTTCCTTCAGTATTTTAGAGAGCTGCCCCAGTATTTAGTACAAGCAGGCAACTTGGGGAAAGAGAGACCAGCTCGGAGCCCTGGACTAGAATCTGGCTGTGGTCAGAGCTCTGGCATGGTCAGCACCCTACAGAGACTGAGCCTGGACTGGCTCCACTCAGGCTCTCGCGTGCGGGACGCTGACCCAGACAAAAACAGAGAGAAACCTCAGCACTGGGGAGTTCAAGTCCCCCTTGATGGGATAAAATCAGGCTCACAGGCCTGCAGGGAATGAGAAAACCCACAAAGAATCTCTCACAGGGGAAGGGGTGCTGGGGAGGGTTTTTCTTTTTCTGTTACAGGAATAGATCCTTCCCTGAGCATGGGCAAAGCACAGTGCAAGGATCCCAAAGATTCCTAAGCAAGCAGCAAGGGCTCTGCTGTGCTGAACAAACATGGACAAACAAGGGAGATTGCAGTCCAGGGAGCTCCCCATACAAATAATTATCCTCTTCAAATAAGGGCAGGGGATGAGTGTGAAAATCCTACCTTGATTCTTCATAATCTCCCAGTCACACTTTTGATCCCAAAGCGTTAATGCCCAAGCAATCAGCAAAATGCACCCTTGCTTCAGACACACATTTCCTAATTATGCCACTATCTGCTGAATGGCTTCCACAAATCTTAACTGCAGACTGGCTGTGCCTCCCCCTGAGGGGTGCAAGAGGAGAAAAGATGCACAGGCACTTCATGTGGGGAGCCAAAAGGAGCCTCTGTTCTTGTTTCAGGGTTGGAACTGCCAAATGGACTTGGAGAAACTGCCCACATCCACAATGCAAGCTTTTTTTCTCGTTAAAGAACATACACAACATGTTTCTGTGCAGCTATTGCCTCCACAGCCATCCTCAGCGACAGCATGGAAGTTTCACTCCCTGTCCTGAGCCTTTGATCCAAGACCTCGATGTCCAGCAAGATGGAACAGCACAGACACTGCAGACCTTTCACCAAAAGGCTGGGGTGCTTTTCCCCTCAGTGTTCCCAGAATCCATTTCCTGACTCCCAGAGAACATGCAACGACACCCTTGGTTCCATCTGAGTCTAGAGATTTTTTTGCCTATCACATCCAGGTGATCTGTTAAGAAGAACAGACCCTGCAGGATTTTATTCCTGAACTCCTTCTTTTACCAGTTCTAATACCAGCAAGGGAAATAAAAAATACTAGAAAGAAGGGAGAAATAAATGAAAGCCTAAAAGCTTTCAAACAGTTTGGTTTTGGCTTAACTGAGGAAATGATAAAGGCATCCAAATGTGGGTTTTGTTGGCAAATTAAGGGCTTTATTTTTTTCCCTGTTTTCCTAAAGAGGCGAGGCTCCTGAATGCTGATGTGTGTGCAGCTTGCACTGCATTCTGGTTTATGGCAGCTCCAGAAAATGTTGAGCATTCTTCACCAAATATGTCAGAGAGAAAGAAGTCTCAAGATTATTAAGTGTCTGTAAGGTTTATAAATACAAGTCAGCCAGTAAGGGAACAAGACACAAATTTGTTTCCCCATCCTTAATCTAAACCATACATTAGATTTCCTTATGCTGTTCACCAAGTTACCATTCTCTGAAATGCTTCCCCTAGCTCAGGGAAAGGGACATACACATTATGTGAAGAACTGAATCTGCTTTTTGTACTAAACAAGGCAAAAGAGTAACAATCTCTTTATTTTTCCAGACCACTTACAATTTTATAGCCCCGTATTGTATCTCTCCTCAGCTACCTCACAGATCCCTGCTCTGTTTAACTGCCCTTCATAAATATGACGGTTTTCCCTCTCCTGCCTCTGCATTTCTTTTCTTAGCTGGGTCCTGCGAAGAAAAAGAAGAAACATTCCCTATTTGTGAAAAGGGAATTTAAAAGTATGTGTTCACACACAGGTTACTCCCTGTGAACAAGCAGATCCTGAAAAAATACCCTGCTTGTTTTAGCCATTAAACTGTTGGCAGCAGGGCGGGCAAGAGGGACGGCGATGGAAGGGGAGAGGCACTCAGAGGATCAAAATCTGCAAGAAAAGGTGGTTTAAAACAAATGAACTGAAGAAAGAACTTCTTGTTGGTGAAGTTGATCCTTCATGCTGCTCTGCTATCTTGTAAAAGGAGTTTTATTTGCCTTTTTGTGGGAGTCCTGGGAGGAAACTATTAAAGCCCCAGGCTTTAGGCAGTTTGTGGGGATGTGGATGCAGGCACCGGGGTGGGTGCGTGTGTTCGGGCGTGCACGGCTGCGTTTTCTCCCTCCCTTTTACAAGGGCCGCTCAGGTCACAAGGTTAAAGCCAGGGGGGACTTATTTTGTGTTGTAAGAATTTTTACAAAGTGTAAAGGATCAAAGTAATTAGCTGAGGGTGAGAGCCCAGGACTGTCGGAGAAGCAATGCAGCCCCTGCCCGGGAGTCCTGATCGCAGCCGGCCGGCCCCAAACTGCAGATGCTGGGAATAACCTCACCCAACAGGTCTGCACAGCACGGGGGGTGCTGCTCCATGCGAAGCTTGTAAGGAAGAAGAAAGGCAAAGTTTTGGATGGAGCGACTGGAAAATGCTCCAGCAATGTGGCCGAACGAAACCCAGGAGCTTTTAGGTGTGAATATTTAAAGCCAGCTGTCTGTGCTGCTGTGAGAGCTGCCAAACCTCGCTGGCACTCTTCAGGGAGCAGCTCATTGCTTCCTGCTCCCAGCCGGCCTGGAAAGATCATCCCAAAGTGAGGCAGGACTCTCAGCCCCTCAGTTTGGTCCTTCAAAGCAAACGAGCAAGAAGGGAAGAGATGCATGGGGTGATAAAGCATCAGCACCAAACAGTGGATCCTAGGGGTGGATCAAAGCTACCTCCGAGTGTTAGCCAAGAACTTCCTACTGGAAATCTCTGTTCCCTGTGCTGACTCTCCTGCTGCCTGCTGTTCTTGGGATGCTCCTGATGCAATTCAAGTCCGTCCAGCAGCACTTTCACTAAAACAAGCCAGGCCACAGCCCATCTGTGGTGTGTGGGCAAGGAAACCCCCTACTGCACCACTGGCCTGGGTTTCCAATGTGGACAGGCTGAGGAGCATCTGAGTCACTCCCTTCCAGATGTTCTCAGGAAGGAGCTTTGCCTCTTAGCCCACACCGCTCATCTTGGGAGAGAACCTTTGATGACATCGATCTTCTGTGTCCCTGAAGTACCTCAGGGTTTTATTCCTAGAATGACAGGGGTGCAAGAGCCCAGCATCCACTGCGCAGCAAGAAAATCAACTGCTCCTGACATTGCACAGTCCATGCAGTGCTCCAGGATCCCTTTTTTCCTGTTGTACAGACAAATATCCAATACTGGGAAACACAGGCTTTTTTAGGAGAAGGACTGAGATAAGATCTCTAGCCAAAGAGACTGCCCTACTTATGCATGACTGCCACAGCCCCAGGGGCGGCTCACATGTGTAAAATGCCAAACTCCGCAGCACATGGACACGGAGTGCAGCCCTGGAGAGCCTCCAAGGCCCTGCAGTCACCCATGGCTTGGACTGGCCCTGGTAACTGAGAAGAATGAGTTATGTTCTGAATACAGAAATACAGACCAAGCTCTTCCAGATGGCCACAGAAGGACCTGCTGGGCACTGGCCACGGCCACCAGGCCCCTCGCCTCTCCCAGACTCGTTCAGCAAGAAGCTAATTAGCTGCCACTCTTAGAAATCAAGGAGATAGGAAGGAACTACAGAGAGACCAGAAATCCCAGTTATCCCTGTATCACAGCTGGAAATGAACTGTGCATTCTCCTTCCCTGGAGCGCTGGGATGACGGAAGGAGGAGGCACTTCTCCACCCTACCTGCAGCTGCTGTGTGGAAGGAGGATATTGACTCACACAAAAGCTTCTTTTTTAAACTGCTGCATTAGTTTTATTAAATGTTTGTAATCTACGTTTCACCTTTCCTCCCCAAATTCCACTCATCTTTGTGAGAGAATAAAAATTAGCTGCCTAACCACAGCTTTGGCCGCGAGCCGCCTCCAGCCCCGGCGAGGATGAGTTAGTGCTCGTGGTGTTATTGATCTCCAGGCACGGATTGTCTGGCTCATGAGCCTCGTGTCTCCTATCCCACACTGAGATCTGCCTCCCCTTGGCATCCCTCTGATCTGAGCCTACTTGAGATGCAAAATGCAGAGCTGGCAGGTGTGGCTGCACCATGGCCCACAGCCATTTATCACACACTTCTCAATAAGCTAATAGCCCTAATGTGTGAAAATTGATTTCTGGGGTGAATGCAAAAGTCCCAGTGATTTACACTCTATTTCCAATTGATGAGGCTCAATTGATTTCAATGAGTACTAAAATATTTACCATAGTGGGAGGCAGGGGGAGGGGGCGTGGGGAAGGCTGGGAACAGGGTCATCACTCACGGAAAGGCATCCCAGCAGTGCCAGCAGAGCAGCACCATCAGCCTCTGGAAGGGCCCAGCAGAACACGGAGCATTTGGTGGAGCAGGAAAATTACTCGGTCAGCCAGAAGGAAAGCAATGGCAGAAGAGAAAACTGATGTGTCATTAACACAGCACTGGGGTGAGCTAAGACTCACAAAAGTCCCTTGATTTCTTGGAGGAATAACTCTGAGAAAGCACCTTTGATGCTGTGTCCTGCCAAGGGCAGTTTGAACTCAGCTACCTTTGCTCTCTGACTCTCAGGGGCCCCGTGGGCTCCAGGACAGCACAGCTACACTCGAGGTTAACAAGGAAAGGCCCAGTGACTTCCCCACAGCCACTATCTGCCCTGAAAGCAAAACCTCTCCAGCCACAGCTGCCCATAACACACATTTGTGCTCCAGTTTGATGGCTGGGACAGCCCAGGCTGAGTGGAACAATTCCAACACTGACCCCAAGTGCCAGTGTCCTCCCCAGCCACCCTGGCAAAGCAAAACAGTGCCTCCAGGAGAAGGTAGACAAGGGCATGGGGGAGGAATGGAACTTGAAGCACTTTCACAGTCTACAAGGTCTTGTATTTTCAGCATCTCCTTCCACCTGAGCTTGATGCAACAAACTCAGCTCTCAGGTCCCATTGACCTCCCCCAAGTCATCCTCCCCTTCCCCTATTTATTAATCCTCCCTTCTCCTCCCCTTCCCTCACCTCCACAGGGTAAAGTTCTCATTTACCTGATCAAAGGTTAGCACTTATCAGACCAAAAGCTTTGAAATACATCTCAGTAATGAATAATTTCCAAGTTCAGAGCTGCCCCCATCTCTCTCTTTTTCACTCAAAAGCAGCTCAGGGTAGAGGCTTGCAAGTGTTTCACACAGAATGCCAAACCCCAATCTTTTAGTAGTGGGGTCAAGAGACAATGTTCAGGTCCAGGTCTAGGTGTGAAACCACCAGCAGTCACTGGGTGGTGACTCCTCTGTGAGGCAAGAGGGCTTTCACTCATCACACACTTCCCCCAAACCTCACCATGGGGAGGCAGAGGTGCTGCCCCATCACAGCTCTCAGAGTCCTGCCTGTACCTGGAAACCCAACAGCCTTTCAGTGCACTTCTCCAGGTCGGGGCCAGCACACGGAGCCAATATCCCCGCAGTCCTCGAGTTTATCTGGTATGTTCTCTTCTCTTAGCAAGTGGTGCTGAAATTCCCGTTTAGGTCTGACTCCTCTGAACTCCTGAAGGTGCTGCCATAAGCACAATTTCTCCATTTCTGATCTCTCTACTCATGCTGCTGTGCAATCACGATGACAAAATGCCCCAGGGACTATGAAACAGCAATAAATAAAGAAATCACATTCAGCTAAAATAAAAAACTCCTACTTTTACCAGGTTCCCAGTGGGACAATAGCAGAAGAGGAGGAGCATGACACACACAAGCCTCATGCACGCAGGGCCATGAGCTGGTCCCACAGCCCTGCCCCCTGAGACCACCTGCAGGTGCAGTGCCAGGAGCTCAGCTGATGGAGCTCAAGACAACTTTTTCAATCCCCCAAATGAGAATCTGCTTTCTAAACATTTGTTAAACCATCAGAGGGAAAAGCCAGATGATGAGAGGAAAGTGCTCAGCCGATGCAAAGCATGGGAAACCAATGGAGCTGGACCAATTTAGAGCAGGCAACTCACTGAAACTTTAAACTCCCTTTCAAACACTCTTAGCACCCCTCAATCTGCCAGCTGCAAAGAAATTCACTGACCACTGTTTGCATGATTCATGTCTGTTACTCTGCTCTTCTTGGAAACTGCAAATGAAAAGACCAGCTTTGCTCTTCAGCAGTTTTGGTTTCCTGCCTCAAAGCACTGCCCAGCCTGAAGGTATGGAATGCTCAGAGTGTCCAGCTGCACCCAGTGCTAACACCGAAACCCAGCCCTTCACCCACCAACAGACCAAATGCAAACAGGTTCTCCCTTGGCTGCTTTCTTCTCATCCTGGCACGCTAAGGCAGATCCTTCAGCAAAAGAAGTTATTTGCCCAAGCAAAAATACTTCTTGCTGCTAGAAAAGGTGTCCAGCTGTCAGCTTTGCTCTGCATTTCACTGCACTGGAAATGGCAGAGAAGGAGAGACATTAATGCTATCACCAAGGGCTTTTTGGTAGTGATGAGCTCAGTGCAGCAGCTCATCCCACTCATCCTCTGATTTTCCAATTCCCTGTTTTAGATAATTCCTTTCTCTTCTTCTTAGTTCACACAATTCAGATCAGTCCTTCCAGAGAGACTAAAATGTGTCAAAAAAGAAAAAAACCAAATCCACAGGTAAGGCGCATGCCAAGCGGGCAAACCCAAAGCAATTCTGCTTCCACGGTTCCTTTTCCTCTGCCACTGTCCTACTCCATCAGCCTCTGCTTCCTCTCACCTTGCTGAGAAGCTCCAAAGGTGTTGCACTTGGAAAACCTGGTGCAGAAAGCTCTCACAGCATAAAGCAGCACTAATTGTTATTCACCTTCACAAGAAGATGACGCAGTGTTTAATCAGCAAATGTCCCCAGCTGAGCTCTCCAGGTGAAAACTGATATGCAAGTGCAAAGTGTTTCTTAAAAATATTGGAAATACATTTTATAAATAATAAAAGAGAAGAAACTTCCATTTTAGCCTGTGTCTGTTCCTCTGGCCATCCCCATTCCCCTCTCTCCTGCTCACTCTGCAGAGCTGTATAGAAAATCAGAATCCAATCTCAGCAAATCCTATTGACTGTCTCCTGTCACTCACCTGATTAAAGGTTCCACTTACATCCAAATGCTTCGAGCCCACTCTGAGCCATTCATAAAACTCCTATTGAAGGATTAGCTTTCACAAACTTTGCCTTAATGATTATGCATTCTATTGATCAGCGGGGGAAACTATAAAAATTGACACCAGAATAAACTTTGAAGGACTGCTCTCGCTCAGCAGAACTCGGATCAATTGGAATCGACCAGGATGATAGGGAAGGGGGGAAAACAACCTCTCTCCATTAGCTGGGTGTAATCCTGATTAGCTAAATGGTGAAGTTTTTTTCTATGTCTCTATGTGACTGCTGAAATCCAACAGCATCTCAGTGTGGTGCAGATTATCAGACCTTGAGGATAACAGCAAATGCGTTGGCGTGTGTTCATTCCACCTTTGCTCCACAGATAAGCCCTCCTTCTCCACTGCTTGATGTTCAGATTTCCCGATCCCGGCTCCCCAGGTTAAAACGATCCAACACACCACAGAGATTATTTTGTTCATGGAGGGAATAGGCATTAGTCACTGATAACAAGAGGAAACAGAGTGTTAATGTGACATTCCTAAGGTCAGTCAGGAATTCTTTGGGTTTTATGCTCAGAATCATTTTCCAAACCTTTTTGGGACAACACATGTGCACATGCAGGTATCCAGCTTTGGTGAGTCTGCCTGAAGTAGGAAATGACTCAAGAGAGATGAGACCAAAACTTTGATTGCATTTCTAAATATTCCACTGGGTTTAATAACAGGAAAGAAAAATAAACCATCTTCTGCCCATAAAATCTGCCCCTCACATCCTTAGACCATCATGGCTCCAGAGGAACAATGATTCCTTGTGTTCACTCTGTTGAGCAGTGTTATCCAACTTCCAGCTGGGATGCACAGATATGGATACAAACACCTCTCAAAAGGCAACTGCAAATTACCTGAGGATACCCAGTTCCAGTTCCTCATGTTCTCTGTATTTTACTGCCTAGTCCCAACCACTGAGGTGTCATTTCAGCACAGCCCTCCTCAGTTCCTCCCACCTGAGCATTCAGCATTGCCAGGCACTAGCAGGAGCTTCCTGAGAGGGTTTACAAGCAGAGCTGGTCCCAGAACCTGGCTAACATCTCCCATGAGTAGCTGTCCTATTCCAAGAAGTATGGACAACATCCAGCCCAGGGAAGCAGATGTTTTAGTCCCAGAACTGACCTTATCTAGAGCCCAGCCCTACAACCACCGGAGTCTGGCTCAAGTTCACATTATGCTGAGATGTTTTCCCAGACTCTGATCCAGGTGGTCACCGAAATCCAGGTTTCCTTTTTACTATGAGAGTACTCATGGGATGAGTGGTCTATTTTCTATTTGAAAACCATGTACCTTTCCTTATGTGGTACCCCAGAAAGCTGGGACAGTCTGAGAAGGGGTAATTGAAAAAGAGAGCTGACAATGAACTGATAAAAATGGCCCATTTGAAGAAGAGTCTTTCAATAAAATTAGATGGTCAAGATATAATTTTCCATAAAAACATTTCTAGGGCTATAGAAACTTGTAACTACGAGCAGGATACATCTCAGTTAGTTTCAGCAGTCAGGAAATGAGGCCTGGCCTAGATAATCCTCCAGGCTCTTGGCTGAGCCAATGGCACAGGCGTGTCCCGAGGTAACACATCCCATCAGTCCCAGAGAACCTCTGGGGATGAAATGGCTCACCCTGTAAGGCTAAACACCACCTCAGAGTGCTGGGTATGGCCACCTGCATGGAGCCAGAGAGGAGCAAAAGTGTGGCCAAGGCAAGCAGCCAAAGTCCATGTGATGAACTCAGACAATATTCCAAATTGATTCTTGGATATACTCAAGGACACAGGAAGAGAAACCCAAGATGATTACCTGATAAAAATGTGCTCTGCCCCAAAGATAAAGTCAGAAGTAAAGCTGCTCCTTGAAGGAAAAGCCTAGGTGGATTAGGTTAGAAGCCAAGCCCAGACATATTCAAATTAGCAGCTAATTGTTCCAAAGCTGTGGTAATTAACTGCCACCACTTTTCTGGAAGCTGTAAAGAAATGGATTCAGAGGGCCTGGCTTGCTTCGCAGAAGAATTCAGACAGCACAACACATCCCACTGGCCTCACACTTTTTTAATCTATGGAAGGAGGGTTATTTCCATGATTGGAAGAGAAAGACCAAGTAAGAAAAGGCATCCTCTGGTAAATCCAATTTCAATAAAGACATAAAAAAAAGGAACTAAGAGCAAGAGCTATCATAAATAACAGTATTAACTGCATCCAGTTGTTAGTACAGATCCAATCAGTGTTTTTTAATACACCCTCTGAATGTTACTTACTTACAAGTGCTGTCCAGCGTTTGTTCTAGTCCCAGAGTTTTCTAACAGGGTCTGATTTTTGGGTGCATGACATTCTCATTTAGTTTGGAGGCCTGACAGAATATATGGGAAATCATTAAGTTTTGCAGCAGACCAAAGAAAGAAATCTGTGTTTGAACTTCGAAAAATAATAATAAATGATACTCCTAACAGAAGTGATCCATAATGGATGTGAGCTGGGTAAAAATGACCTAATTGCTGATCTAGGGAAAACAGAAACAATACCTGAAGTGTTTATTCCACACAGCAAAGCACAGAGAAAGAGATATATAGGGATAATAAACTGATTTGGCAAAATTCATTCCAAATCTATACATGATCAATAAGTGCTTGTGGAAATTGTTGGAATATGAGGTTGCTGGCATTCAGCAGAAGGACATTAATAGACATCTAAGCAGCTAAAATCATTTATTAACAAGGTTGTTTCAGAATCTCATGACATGACTAAGGCTGTTGGGCTGGAAGCTCCGCTCCACGCTGGCACAAAGTATCCATCAGACTTTTAAAGGAATTTCCAAAAGTGCCTCTTGTCTGAGCTTAACGCACTCTGGGGCTGGCACAGAGGTGCTGACAGGGCACAGAGTCCCTTGGTTTGTCAGGAAGAGGAGGAAGGAAGGGCTCCAGGGATGAGTTTCACAGGAGGCCGACAGGACGGCAGAGATGCAAAAGTCCTAAAACCAAGCAGTTGTTTACTTCCAGCCCTCTTGGGAACCTCGAGACTTCTCCAGCTTGGAACCCCAAACAAATCTCCTGTTTCCAGCTGTTCCTCGGCTATCCCCTGCTCACCCCAAACTACTGGAAAAGTATCCATTCAATAAAGGGCTGGGAATGCTGAACCAAGTGGCAGCCCAACCCCTCCAGACTCTTACCAACACCCCTGAATTACTTGGGCCAAGAATGAAAGGTGTTGGGGAATGACCACGAGGAGAGGCTTCATGTGAGCTTTTGGGACATCTGTGGATAGCGGGTGAATATTTATCTTTCTAAAGAGCAACAAGAAAAAAAAGTACATTCCCTTTGCAGTTGCCAGTGATAATGGATGCTGTGTGAGCTAAAAACCCAGCAGTTAAAAGCTACATTTATTATCACTCTATCTCACACCAGCAAATTTATGATCCCTTCCAGACCTAAAACATCAAAGCAGAGCAGGAGTCAGAGCCTTTTCAGACTCTTAGGGTTTTTTTTTCCTCCTTCTTCTTTTCACATAGATTGCTTTATTTATTTTTTAAAAGGAGGTGGGCATTAAAACCAAAATCTGACCTTCGATCCCCTGAGGCAACTCATTACTTACAAGGGCAAATAGGGAGCTGAAAGTTTTTCCTGCATGAAACCGTAAATAATTCTTCCATACGTCCACAAATCACTCTAGGCTGGTAAAGTAAATAGTAATTGGTGGGTTTCTCCCTAGAGGCAGGTCTGAAGGGGGTTATGGATTAGAGTTAGGGATTTTTTGTTTAAAAAAACTTCAGAAACCATGTTTCTCTCAGCTCAGTGCTCCAGACGCTCAGGTAATACACGAAGCTTTGGAGGGGTGGGTATGGGCAGGGGTGTGGGGAAGGGAAGGGTTTGCTGGGTTTTCCTTATGTTTAGTAATTTCTCATGCTGGAGTTTAAGAGTTTCACAAGTTTAGGGCAAAGAAAATTAAATGCTGGGTACGTACAGCAGCCTCTTCTGTGTATTATCAACAAGAAAAAGAACCTTTAAAGAAAGAACGTGCTTCCCAGCTCCTCCTGCAGCTCCAGGGGAGCTGGAGTAGCTGGGAAGGAGTAGCAGACTTGTCTCCCTGCTTTTTAAACGTTTCCACATCACACATTATCGACTCTCTCTGTTAGATACATTTTACCCAAAAGACCTGAACTCTCCCTCACCTCAAACATCTTTTCCACCGTCCCTGTTTCAACTGTTATCAAAATTGTTTTATTCAACAGCAGTCATACAGGAATATCTGCATAGAAGGAAACTTTCCATGCTTGTTACTGCAGTGGATTGTTACAGCAGCCCCGGGAATGGAGGGAGAAGCTCACTGTTATTATCAACACCACTGGAAATGGTCCCATGCTGGAGCCACCGGACCCGACTGTCATCAAACCAGGACTGCCCAGGACCGTCACAGAGCAGGGATTTTCTCTGCTGGGAAGTTCTGCCAGAGCTTGCTGGGAGCATGCCAAAGAAAAGCCATCAAATGCAGGTTAGTCCTGTGCAAAACACAGTAATCCCAGAAAAAGGGACATGGGACTGTTACACTTTGATGAGAGAGGTCGGAGTCACAAGGATAGAGAGAAAACCAGTAGGAAACTGGGAATTTATAAACAAGACCGACACGTTTCTACCTGCATGAACTGACTGCAGCCAGAGTTATTTGCAAGGAGAAAACTGGTCCCAAGCCTGGTTCTATTTCCAACAGAAACAACAGGTCATAAATCTGTATTTAATAATTGAAACAAACGGCCTGACTCCCAGCCTGGCTGAGCACAACGCAGGGGAGAAACTTAAAATACTGATTAAGACATGGGATTTTTCTACCTGGCCTCTGACTTCTTTGAGGCCTTCAAAGTTCAGTGCTAAAGCCACAGGGAGTTTCATCTTGGACAAGATTATGTTGGAAATTTCTCACGTTCACCTTCGAGGCTCCTCGATGCCGGGATCCAAGGGAACACCAAGGGAACACCGAGGGAACACCAAGGGCCCAGCAGACACAGCAGCAGGGGCAGGGGCTGCACTGACCCCCTTCACAGCAGCCTCCCTTCTACACCCCCTACATCAGACCCAGCTGGGAAAGGAAACGGCAGGAACTCGCCCTGCTGAAGCTTGGAGCAGTGGCAACATTTGCTGTTCCACCTCTCTGAGCTCCAGCTTTCCACAAAGGATCCACGTCCTGCGGCGGGGATGGCGAAGCCGTGCAGGAGTCACGGAGTCGTTAAGGCTGGAAAAGCCCTCCAAGAACATCAACAGCTCCCCCGCACTGCCAAGGCCACCACCCATCCCTGTCCCCGAGGGCCACATCCACACGGCTGTTAAATGCCTCCAGGGAAGGGACTCCAGCACCTCCCCGGGCTGCCACTCCATGAAAAAATTCCTGCTGGTGTCCACCCTGCCCCTGCCCTGGCCCAGCCTGAGGCCGTTCCCTCTCCTCCTGTCCCTGTTCCCTGCGAGCAGAGCCCGACCCCCCCCGGCTGCCCCCTCCTGTCAGGGAGTTGTGCAGAGCCACCAGGTCCCCCCTGAGCCTCCTTTTCTCCAGGCTGAGCCCCTTTCCCAGCTCCCTCAGCCGCTCCTGGGGCTCCAGACCCTTCCCTGGACCTCTGAAGCTGGTCCTGGGTGGCTGCAGTTCACACACAGAATTAGTCAGGTAAAACAAGCCAGGAATTGGTTTTAATAAACTTGAAAAACACCATCCATTCCAAGTGTGCTTCACAAGGAGTTCAGTCACCCCTCCTGAAATAATGGCTATGCAGGCCTTTATTTTTTAACTATTTAACAATAAAGTGATTTATTTTCAATCTCCCAGTTGAATCAGGAAATTGTTGCTATTCCCAGACAGGGAACAGAGACAAAGGAAGATTAAACACCCAAATATCACACTAGAAGCCTTTGGCAGAGTAGGAAACTGAACTCACCCCTCCTTTCTGAAACGTAGCTCAGCTTCTTAACCATCAGCCCATCATTCCAGCCTCACGTGACGTGGAGACACAAACCCTTCTGCGGGGCTCCAAAGCACAAAGGCAGCAGCCAGTAAAAGATTCCTGCTGGCCCAGACTCAGATCCTGTCTGGACTGAGGGAACAGGTTTCTGGTTTCAAAAGGAGCAGAGTTGAAGTTGCTTTCCTTCAGTTGCAACCTTTTTAACAAAACAGAGATTTTTCTCCAGCAAGTAAAGCCATAAATCAGGACATCTCCTGAGGTTCTTTTTTTTTTTTTTCCTTTTTTTTTTTCCAAGTTAGTGTGCCCTGCCTCCCCTTTCCATCCCTCCAGACTTAGTTCATAAACATTAGCTTTCAAGCATCTCTTCCCCCAGAGGACATATCATAAACATCATGTTAAATATTTAGAACAGGAAACCACCTCACTTTTCTAGCTACATAAAAGCTATCTTGGGAGGGTGCATTTTCTCTTCTTATGGCTTTTATTTATTTATTTCCTGGTGCAGATCAGTCCAATAATCACTACATTTACCAGGGATGTTTGACAACAGTGTTAAGAAGTTCCCCAGTACTTGGGCAAAGGAAAATGCTACTGGATACTTCAGGGATATGCATTCCCAAAGCATCCTGCTCCCTGTGGGACTTCCCTGGGGCTTGGAGAGTCACTGGTGCACCACAGAGCTGGGAAGAGGGACCCAGCTACCACAACCCCTGCAGCACTCCCATCACCCCCTTTCATTTCCAGCTTGTTCTCCTTAACTCCTCCGAGTGTCCCCAGAAACCACGAAGTTAACACACAGCAAAGATATTTAATAACAGCCAAGCACTAAACACCACGGAGCACCATAAACACTGGCAGCTCCAGGCTTGGTTCAAAGCCAGAGGGAGTCAAAGGTATATGGCACAAGAGCCTTTCTGACAACTCTCCTGTGAAATGCCTCGTGCCCTCGCCCTGGCTGGATTTATTTATTCAGATCCAAGGAAAAGGGTCCAGTCCCAGTTTCAGGCTGCCCCATCCCCACCTGCACCGTCCCTGTCATTCCTCACACACCCAAGGCAGCACCTCCAACACTCTCTGCAATACAGCAATCCTCAGGACAAGGGGGAATGGCTTCAAACTGTAGAAGGGAAATTTAGGTTATATATATGGAAGAAATCGTTCCCTGGGAGGGTGGGGAGGCCCTGGCACAGGTTCCCAGAGAAGCTGTGGCTGCCCCTGGATCCCTGGCAGTGCCCAAGGCCAGGCTGGACCGTGGCCATGCCTTCCACACCATCCAGGATTTTGTTCAGTCTCCCTTTGAAAACTCCCACTAGTACAGAGACCCCTCCAGCAGACAAATCCATGTCCAGTAAAACCTCTCCTTTCCACACCAAGCCACCATTCTCAGCTGTTCTTGCAGCCTCTTACTCCATCCACACTGCTCATCTAAACCACATCTCCTGAACTCAAACCCCTTCCCCAGAAGCTGGGTTCTGTAGACCTTTAACATTAATTTACTTTCTCCTAAGCTTCTAAATTTTGGTAACAAGCTGCCCCAAGTGGGATGCAATTGCCCAAGCAGGATCCAAAGAATCAAAGCCACGGAGGAAAGAAAGTAATAATCAGCACTGCAGCCCCCAAACCACTTTTTTCTTTCACAGCACATTGCAAGGTCACAGTAATTCATTCTCCACCCTCACCCCCTTCATTGTGCCTGGCTGAAACTCAGTTCAGAGGAAGGCAGTGCAACGGTCTGGCAAACCATAATGTCCTGCTTCAGTCCTATTTCCAAGATTTAAAAGGTGCAAAGGGCTTGATGTTGCCTTTTCAGACGTGGACAAATCTCACCCATTGTACATAGGTGAATCAAATTTTCAATGATGCAAACTGGAAATGCTTGCCAAGTATGCATGCAAGAGAAAGAAAAACAAAGATCATAAAGATTTATAGATTGCTTTAAAATGCATTCACCCTAAACCATGAGCTGCTCCGAAAAGCACCACCAGCCTGGCTGAGAAGTTGTACTTACACGAGGACTCACTCTGCTGGAACGAGAGCTTTTGTGAAGATCGACAGAATTAACGAGCTAAAAACTTCAGGGTATTAGTTCAGTACCTCACAACAACAATAAAATTAAAAGTTTTATGCCTTTGATTTATATGTTTAAAAGTAAGAGGGATATTTCAGGCTCTAAGGGATGTGGGAAGGCAGTGCTGCAGCTCTTTATGCTCACGCATGACACTTCTCACAGAATTATACTGCCTGGTTTCTGCGAGGTTCCACCTCTGCCACTTCAGTACAGATCACTTCAAAAAGAGAAACCCAGCAGAGCAAAACTTCAGTTGTGCAAGGCTCTAGATCTACTTTATCCAAATGCTGAAACAGAGCTAAAAACCCTCTTTCCAAGAACAAATCCCCTTGCCACAGCCCTACTGCTTCCTGCTTTTAGTTAGGCTAAAAATGAGGAGCAATTGCAGTCTCTGCAGCATTACAGGCATGTCCACTTCCACTGAAGTGGGATCATGAATAGAAGTGTGCAAAAATACAACGAGCAAACATCAAAAAACAACAACAGATCATATTTTGTGATCAGTTTGTCTCGGGCAGGAGGGCTGAGGCTGGTTCTAATTTGAATCGAACCAGTGGGCCAGGCCCTACCTTGTATATTATCTTTGGAATGTGAGTCATTTTGTTGGCTTAGTTATTTCTTCTTCTGTAACATGGCACTCCTGACTGCAGCGGTATGTGGGAGCTATTTTTATTGGGTAGTAGTGAAAGGAAGTGATGAATAGAGCTGGTTGGGAACATTTCAACATTTTTTCAGTAGAATTTCCTAGCTGCTCCAGTGTGAAGTTGTTCACTCTGAAGTAGCTGGCTCCAGATAATCTTTTAATTTGAAAACAATATCATAAAATAATTTTCAAAATAGCCCATTTTGGTGTATTGAAACAGAAACGTTCAACCGCTGTGGCCAAAACAATTTAATTTTGATGTTAAAAGAGGAAAATGCAGCTGAAATGTTATTGCAGCCAGGCCTGATGAAGGAGCCATCCCAAGCATGCAAAGCCAACTCTGTTCCCTGCACAAGTATGCACTTGGTATTTTTTCCCTTTAGATTTTAACCTCTCTAAAGTTTTCAAGGCTTTGGCTTTTCATCTCAATTCGGAACAGTAGCTCCTTTTTCACGGCCTCTTCAAGAATTTCAGGAACATCAAAACCTTCCACTTTTTTTTTTTTCTTTTTTGGCAGAACAAGCAGCACACTGTATGAGCAAGGGCTTGGAAAGGCAGAATTCTTGGAACACCTCCTGATCAAGGTCCTCCTGGTGCTGCAGCCTGCAGCCCCTACGTGATGTGGTCAAATGGAGATGGTAAACCACATGGCTGGAAAGCTCCCAGTCCCAGGTGCCCACAAAAGCCAAAAATTAAAAGTGTGTATCCTCAATGGATGACCAGCCACTCCCGAGACCCTGCCTTTCCCTCTGGGGTTTTCCTAACAGCTTTCACAGGCACGGCCAGCTACAACTTAAGCAAAGCTGGCCAGTGATCTAGGAAACTCTTCAATTATAGATGAGCACCAATAAACAGCCAGTGATTTGCTGGAAATTATGAAGTATAAATAATTGAGAAGCAGGGAGTTGGCCCAGAGGTCCCTTCTCTCTTGCTGATTCGCCTTAATGCATTTCCTTGATGCAGCTCCCTGCTGTGCTCCTAAGGCTGTGGGAGCAGCAGGATAATGGCCCTGGAAGAATCTGCTGACCTGCTCGTGCAGAGTTAGACACGGGAACATCCACCAGCCTGGAAGGGGCAGCTGAGCAAAGGGGCTTTACCCACCCCACTTCCGTCAGGGATTTTACCAGAGGACACAGGGATTCTCCAGACACAGTGGGCAAGGGTCTGGCAGCAGCTTGTGTGGAAGAGCTTCACTCTGTATTTCCTGCTGCTTCTTTCTGGTGCCATTAAAGAGGAGATTCCACCAGTGCAGGGTCGGAGCTGCCTGAGGATGCTCTGAGCTGTCCTGGGAGAGGAGAGACTTAACTTGAGATCCTGATCTTCCAGCCTGGATAGCTCTGGTCTGCAGTGGCTTTCCAAACAGCTGAGTCCCAAATGAGTGTCAGTTCTTGGGGAAGGCATGAAACAAACCCCAAACACCAGCCCTGAAGCTCAGCAGGACCCAAAGACGACAGCACTGCAGTGAAGTTCCTCCCTAGGTGAACACAGCTTCACCCAGAGCTTCGCCCTTAAGGCAAAGGGAAAAAATCCTTTGGGAAAATAGACCAGGAGAGAGAATACAACAGAGAGGATAATTTCCTTCTGGGCTACGGGGCCAGAGATAAAAGCCAAGGAGATGTACAGCAAGGCCCACAAAGGACACCTCCCCACGCTAATCATGGCTGACTCTAAGGGAATTTTGCTGTTAAGAACCATCAGTTAACAGCTGTCTCACATCTTGATGCTGATGCACTTTTAGTCGGTTTAATAAAACTGTGGATGCTGCCACAAACCCTATAAAACCTTTCATACTACAAAACTGAAGTCTCACCGGTGACTGGCAGCAATGGTTCTCACTCAGTAACCAAGCACTTGGCCCTAAGCACATTTATCTTCATGGGCTTTTAATGTGTCACCGTTAACCTTAATGAAAATCTTTTGGCTTCTGCACTGACAGTGAAATGCCTGACTTATCTGAGGTATAAAAGATGGGAACCAGGAAAGAAAGATGCTGGAAGATAGAAAAGAAGGTGCTTCATCAGAAGACTTTCAAAGCTGCTAAGGACACTGGCAATTAAAGCATGGGATGAGTCAGGTCTAACTCAGATGTCTGAACCAAGGTTCAGAGCTAATTCCTCTCTGTTTTCCTCATAGCCTTGGCAAATGAGCAATTTACCTTCTTGTAAAATAAATATTTAAGACTGGGCACATGAAGAGCCCTCTGGAAGTGTCAGGTTGTCCCCACTGACTCACAAGAAATGACACTAAAATGCTCAGAGTCTGACTTTGAATTTTATCAGGTAGAAGAGGACAGATTATCTAAATACTCTGAGGACACTTTTCTAGTTCTAACACAACAGACAGGTGAATGTGGCTCCTCTCCTGTTCATTAAAACTCACATCCACTGGGAAAAGGAAGAAAAATGGAAAGAAAGAAGGAAAGAAGAAAGAGAAGAAAGAGAAGAAAGAGAAGAAAGAGAAGAAAGAGAAGAAAAAAACCCATGTGTAAAAAAAAAAAAAGAACTGGAAAGTGAGTGGGAGAGAAGGCTGGGGATGGCGACTGCTTTGCTTGTGACACTCAGGTCCACCTAACCCCAAGACAAGCTCACTAACAAAAGGGAATTTCAAGGCACTCCTTAAGTCAGCAAAAGGAGTTGGCATGTGAGGAGACAGGACTTCAGAGAAGGTGTTTCCACTCATTTGTGGTATAACATTTCTTTATATGAAGAAGATGCCAATAATTTTAAGACACCCATCACCTCCTCACCCCCTCTGCACTGCGTGCCCCACACCTTACTGAGCAAACCCAGCAGGGTGAGTTTAGCCCTGTACCAGGATTTCTGATTACAGCAAAGGCAGAGGTGGTCCCTGGCTCCCTCCTGCTCCACGGCACCGGAGGAGCCTGGGAAGGGAGCGGGGCGGCCCCAGAAGCGCAGAGCGCTCCCGGTGAGAGGAGGTGGCTGCGGAGCGAGCGGGAGCTGGCAGTGTCTCCCAGGCCAGCATCAGGGCAGCATGGGCTGATGAAGTCTGAGTAGATGCCACAGCTCGTAGCTTTTAAGACCTCAGTAAACAGTGTAAAGGGACATGGAACCAGGGCTCAGTATGCAGATTTTGCTCCATTATGTTTCTGAGCTGTTTTTTCTCTTTTCACTCCCAGCTATGGAAGACGCCAAAGCTGTTAAATATCAAGCGTGTATAATGGGAATCCCATAAGCTGGGGGAATGGCCAGGATTCAAGGATATGTCCAGAGCAGAAAAAAAACATATCAGTAAGAAAGGAAAAATAAGAAAGAGAGAAATAAGCATAGAGATGTGGGTGGAGAGGAAAGGGAGAAGGGGGAGAGATCAGATCCACGACTTCTCATCAGCCATTCTGGTTTTTTAGGTCACAGCTTAATGGCACTGCAACAATTTTTAATATTGTTGCCGTTATTATTATAGTTGTAATTAATTATAGCCCTTACCCTTGGTCCCAAGAATCTTTAAGTAACACAGGTTCCTGTATGGCAGAGGCTGCATGTGAGCACACACCCTTCAGGGCACAACACGCTCCAGCCCCGCACGAGGGAAGGGTCCCTCAGCACCCCACCCTCCTCAGCCCCTCCTACACCCCCTGCCGCCGCAGGACTCTCATCCTCAACACTGGAAGTGCTCAAGGCCAGGCTGGACAGGGCTTGGAGCAACCTGGGATAGTGGAAGGATGGAATTGGATGATCTTTGAGGTCCCTTCCAACCCAAGCCTTTCTATGATTCTCTGATAACAAAGTGCTTCCAGAAGCTGCACCTCGCGCTCACACGCATTTTGTAATCCTGCAACAGAACTGGCACCACCGTGGATGGATAAAACAACCAGGAAAAAAAAAAGAAAAGGCTCTTCCCTTCTCATTCCAGCTTATTTGGCTTTGTGGGGGAAAAATTATGCAACAGGATGAGGGCAGGGGCAGGAAAAGCCAATTTTATTTCCTCAGCCACTTATCTAGGCAATGTCAGCAAATGCAGCTTTGCTCAGGGTTATCAATAGTGAGAAGGAGGTTCCTCCTCTACAACATTTCAGATCCTGCTGGTTTGCTCCCTTTGCACAGGTAAATCCGAGGTGAGGTTGTTGCTGAGCCCCAGGTGAGGCTGAGCTCAGCCCAGCTCTTACTAAACAAGCCTCTGTTTTCCCTCCCTCAGTCAGCATGAAATCCCACTGAGCGGCAGCACCAAGGCTTGGTTCTGGAAGCAGTTTAAATCTTGCACAACAATAAAAAGGTGAGAAGAAACCACCAAAAAAAGCTGCATCACTCCTTACAGCCTCAAATTCATAATGAAGTTTTAGGAGGTAAAAAACCACTTTGACAGGAACACAAGGTGCAGATAAATACACTGAAAAAGGATGGACAACTGTATTTAGCAAGTCAGCAACAATCATTCCCTCTTCAAAAACCGTGTATCTTTCCTTACCTTCTTGAAATTACTCCCCCCTGTGTCAGGCAAAAGCCTGCAAGAAAGAGGGTATTTCCCCTCCTTCTTTTTCATAAAATAATCCATTTTGCTGCTTCAGACAAGCTGTTATTCATTTTGAACCTGTCCACCCCTCCCACTGGGAGCTCCAGATGGATTTACCAGCTAATCCAGTTAGTAGCTCCTGCCAGCCATGGCATTCCAACATCCCCCGATACAAAGCTGGGGAAAATTTCCTATGTCTGTGTGTCTTTGTGCATGTGTGTGTGTTCAGGCCAGGAAGGGAGACAGGGACCAAGAAATACCATTAACCCAAAAGCCCCTTCCTACTGTCCCAGCTGAGCTAAACTTCCAAACTGAGTGGAGAAGCTCTGGCAGAAGCAGCTAAATAAAGGAAAACGATACTAACAGCCAAGTAGCATCAACCCAGCACATCTTCTCTGTGTCCCTGAACTTTCTGCTGCTGGTGTGATGACAATTGTCTGCTATCATCAGTATTCTCACAAGACAGAAAATATGGGCAGCCACTGCAGAGGTTCCTAGACACTGACCACCAAGCCTGGTTCTGGTGCTATTCTGTGACAGCCCTGGTCCCTTCAGCCCCCTGCCCACCAGCAGTTCCCTTCCCTTCCCTTGGGCTCAGGCAGTTGGTTACACTAAAAAAAAAAAAAGGGGCAAAGATCAGAGCTGCTGTTGCCACAACAGTTCCCAGGGAATACAGTTACAAGCAAGGGAAAAACAACAGGCTGATGCTGCCTGTGCCATGTTGCTGTCCCAGTGCTTTGGCCCACAGTGCAAATGAGGGTAAAGCTGTTGCTTTAGCAGGGACAGTGCAATGCTGGGGCCATACCTCCAAAAACGCATCACTTCTCTAGGAAGACTATTTGGATAGCACTGCCTCCAGATTCTTCCACCTCGACAGCAGGACAAGACTGATGGAGAGGCTGGGGGAGCAAAGGAGGTTTTGGAAGACAGGACAAGACTGATGGAGAGGCTGGGGGAGCAAAGGAGGTTTTGGAAGACAGGACAAGACTGATGGAGAGGCTGGGGGAGCAAAGGAGGTTTTGGAAGACAGGACAAGACTGATGGAGAGGCTGGGGGAGCAAAGGAGGTTTTGGAAGACAGGACAAGACTGATGGAGAGGCTGGGGGAGCAAAGGAGGTTTTGGAAGATCACCCAAGGAGCCCAGGTACAGACAGGGAGGGGCTGCGTGTGAACATCAGTGAGAGAAGCACCTGAAGTGTCTCCTTGGTGAGTGTGGAGATGTGGTGGGGTGTTTGTGTGCAGTTGCAAGCACTCAGGACCGCTTCCAAAATGGTTCCAAATCACTGGATGAACCCATCATCTGCTCAGCCCCTGCCACTCTGGGTCACTCTTCCCCCTCGGAGAGCCGCTGGAGCCGGAGCGGGAAGGTACCACAGCGAGAAGCACTAAGTGGGAAATGAGCAAGTGTCAGGGAACAAAATCAATAGCCTGGAGCCAAAGCTGTTTCTCTGCCTTTCCTGTCTCTGATTTGTGTGTGCGTGTGACTCCAGGGCTTCTCTACCTCTTCCATCCCTCGCTCCCCCGCCGCCGCGAATGCTGCAGAGCATGATAATGAGCGCTGGTGTCCGAGCCACCAGACAGGCCCATCACTGCAATCAGCGCGAGCCGAGAGATCGGGGCCCGCGGGCTCATCAGCCTGTCCCGGCGCTGGCCAGCCCCCTGCACATGAAGATGCCAATCTCGCCTCTCCTGCAGCCCTCCTCCTCCTCTTTGGCAGCCCCGGCTCCTCGCCCTCCTCCCCCTGCCACGCTCCCCTGCCGCCCTCCCCCTTCCCTCCACCCCTGCTCAGCACCAGAGGAACGCCAGCCTGGGCCACATCCCAGCCCTTCTCCCTTAACGGTTCTGATAGGAAATGCCCAGCAGGCTGAAGCTTTCCTAGAAAAGCAAGGGCAGGTCGGAAGGCATATGGTTGCTGTCCTCTAAGCTCCGGGTGACAAGGTCTGTGATGCTGCATCCTTCCCAGGCTTCGGAAAGGGGGGAAAAAAAGAGAGAGAGAAAGAGAGAAAAATCGCCTGCTTGGGCTTTGGGAAATCACAAGCTACTCCCTGCGGGAAGTGAACCTCTCCGACCCCGTGCCACACTGCTGGGCACGGATCACACCACGCTGGCGTGGCAGAGGCTGGCCTTGTCTTAAAATGAGAACTGAAAAATGGAGAGTTGGAAATAGCTCGGTGTTTTTTAACACACTCCTGGTCCATAACAATTCTCCGGCTGATTCTCCGCCCTGACCCAGAATCACAGGGTTTTAGGCACATTGGGTATTAAAGCTAAAGAGCAAAGAGAGGACAGAAAAATACCTCGGTATTCTTCCAACTTCTTCTGCTGCCATCGGCAAATGTTTTGCTCAGTTCCACCCCCGAGGTTCCTTAAAGCCTGCTGGAACCAGGAGTGCCCCTGGTTCACTCAGGGAGCTGCGCTGGATGCCCGGGCTGCTCTTCTGGCAAGGGCAGCGCGGTCCCCGGAGAACGAGACCACCCTGCACAGGAGGGTGAAGTCTCCTCCTGGAGACTCACTCTGGACAGCCAAATCTGATGGCTGGAAAGCAGCAGGATAATATTTCCTCCACTTGCTTTACAGAGTCCATTCCACATCCTCAGCCCTGGCCATCTCTGCTACCGGTATGAAGGGAAATCTGCAATTCCAGGTTGTGTTTTGCCCTGAGGTACAGGCTCAGTTTAGAATATTACAGTGCAGGACTTTTACAGGGTTGTCTTTCAACAGCAGCGTGTTCCCATAAAGCACAGAATGGAACTACACATATTTCCTCCTTAAATGAGCACGAGGGCTCTTCTTTCATACAAATGACTTCCCTCAACACATGCATTCACTGATCTCTCTTACTACACCAACATAAGGTTTCTTTCCAAACCATAGACCTCACCTTTAATAATCAATATTTCCTTTCCACTTGCTCAGCTTTCAAGGTCATACGTTGAACAGATTAATCACACTTTCAGAACTCTCTTCCTCTTAGGCTGATGCTAGCACTGGCATTATGTGGAATTTGAAGCAAAAACATTCTGAACAGGGCTTGGGTTTGTCTTCCCAATGGAATGTTAGGCCAAGAAAAAGAAACTGCTGTTTGTCCAGAGTAAAAGGGCAAATAAAATAATTTCCAGGCTCTTAAAGAAGCTATTACATACAGTGAATTAGATGAAAAATTACTCGATGACAGTGGCCTTTTAAAATGCTACCGAGAGCAGGAGCAATGAGCAGTTAGCCAAGGGCTATCTGTATCCTGCTACTCCTCCACGTGCTCATAGCTCCAGCTTTAGACAAGTCCATTCTCAAACATGACACTGTACTCATAACACAGAACAATTACCTGTAATCCCACATGCCATCATCCCCACTGATTCCACACGAGAGCTTTTAAAAATATTCCCCTAAATGGGATCCTAGCATGCCCTAACACCGCATTGGAATGCAGGGTGAGCTAAAAGCAAAGTGAAACAGAAGGAAACTGTGGAAACTTTTTTTGCCATCTTTTAAAGAAAAAAAATTTTCTGTTTTCACGATGATTTGTGTCCTAGAAGCAGAGAAATGGAAAGAAACACCACCATCCTGGGAAAGCTGTGGCCACAGCACTACACAAGATTATCTCCTACTGATGGGCTTGAGCCAGAACCTTCACACCCGAAATGGGAACGTTGGTTGGGACAGCACTGGTTCTAGTGGGAAACCCAGGAGCTTGCCAACCAAAGCACCCCCAGGTCTGTTCTGCTTCGGTCTAAGGTGGACTTCAGATTGGAATCTCCCAGCTCTGATATGAAACTGAAAGGGGTTTGTACCTGGAAATGATCTGGATGGAGCTCGCCCCACTGGAAATCCTCCGTGAGGTTTTCCTTGTGAGATCTGACATTTTAACAGGCTGACATCTCTCAAGACCTCACTGGCTTCTCAACAAGGTTTGGCCTTAAGCCTGGAGTTTAAACATCCAGCCCCACCACCATCTGCTCCACTGTTCACCTGCTTTACCTTCACCAGCCCTTCCACCCAACGATCCCAGACACCCCAACAATCCCAGGGATAATCGCTCCAGTCACCTCCAGTCTTGGAGGCAAGTACAGCCTATTGCCCTGCTGTGGCAGGGAGATACATTACTCAGGGAGTTGACACGAGCTGGAGAAGGTCAGGCAGTAATGAAGTGGCCGTGGTTTGGAGCAGAACCCTGAAGCCCAGTAGCCCAGACCCCCATTTAATCTACTGACTTGGCTCTAACCAGCTTTTGTTTCAGAAGGAAAAGCGGAAGAGTAACGACTGTGACTTCCCACATGCCTTAACACAAGTGGGGGCTGGGAAGAAGCGTGTCAGGCTGCCTGACTATTCCAAAGTGGGGAGCACTTCTGTGCTCATTTCTCTTGCCGTGTCACTAAGAATTACAACCTGCCTAAATGCCTAAGCACATTGAGAACATATAACAATAATTAGAGTGTCAGAATTCCCTTGGAGAGCTGAGCGAGATCTTGTTTCCTGGAGCAGCTCAGGAAGAAGAGATTGCAACTACAATTTGCCCATTCTTTGCTAAGCAAAAAATTTGGGATGTATTTTCAATTGCAGCTGAAGGGGCAGACAGGAGCCACCTGCACAGTGCTCCTGACAGTCAGGACATGTTTGTGACACCACAGCAAGGGCGAGTGATGACAGGTTCTGACACTGCTCCATAATGGAAACTCCGATTTGTGTCCAGAGCTCTTGGAAAGATGCACAAAACTCAGTCTCGAATACCTGAATGTTTCTGACCAATACAGGTCACTGCACCTTCCCTCAGCCTGGCAAGCTTGTGGCTCATTTCATGCCCAGAGTCTCCTATTCTGATGATTTCTCCCTCTAATGCTCTGCTGGAGAGCGAGGCCATCCCTTGCCAAGGAATTTCAGCTGCCCTTGCCCTCAGTGGGAAGCAAGCCCTCTCTCCCTCCCCGTACACCCCCTGGAGAAGTGTTCCCTGAAAGGCCACCAAAAGAAGCCTTCCAGCCACGTGCAGTGTCTTATCTCTGCGAGCTTCCTGGGCCAGGAACGGGTTAAAGCCATCAGGGCAACAACAAAAGCAAAGATCCTGAACATCATTTCATGCAAATGACCTTTCAGTGGCTTCCTGTGCTTCACTGTGCTCTTGTCTGCCAGGGCCCCGGGGCCTTCAAAACCTGGGGCTAGATTTTAACTCATCTCCCCTTATCTGCTTGACTGACTGTCAGCCTCGCACATCTCCCTGCTTGTGACGAAGGCCTTAATTAGTGCTTGTCTGTTTACCCTTTTCCTATCGCCACCTCTCTTTCCCTCTCCCTCTCGCTATTCCTCTCCTTTCTCTCTCCCTCTCCCATCACCCTGGGGCTTGTTTGCTTAGCTGGGCATCTCTTGTTTACTCAGTAGGGAGGTTATAATATATGTAAATAAAGTAAGTCCAAAACTCCACAAAAATCTATCACATACACGATACAAAATACCGACACAGAAACATATTTTTGCATTCAGAGACATTGCTAAAGCCGGTCTTGCTTTTCTCTGACAAACCAAACCCTTTTGTTGCCTTCTGAATTCAGTGGCAATAAGGAAACAGAGCTGCTTTTTTCCTTCCCTTTTCTTCAGTCTTTATTCCCACAAAGCACACAGGCAGCGTTTAGGGATCATCCAGCACCTGCTGATTTGGTGTTTTGGAGCAAATACCGCTGAGGTTCAATCACCTGCCTCACCAGAGCTTCTACCCAGAGAAGGGATTAAAAAATGCAAAATTTGTTCAGCTTTCATGAGAAGTAACATAAGGGAAGAACCATCTCTTACATCCACTGAAAACAGGATGCAGCGCGCATTCCTACTGGGAAATCTCCAGTGCAGGGTTTTCCCTGGCACATCCCTCCCTAATAAAAGCTGCTTCGTGCTCATAATATGGCTCATAAAATTCGCTTTGTAGCTGGATGTTCAGTAAAAGCTCTGCAGGGCTGTCAGGACCGAACTGTGACAGCGTGTAGGTGTGATGATCCAAGAGGAGCTGAGTATCCACTCAAACACATGGAGCAGGCCAGTCCTGTGCTGCCCCAGTGCTTGCCAAAGGAGTTTCCAGACTTATCAAACACCACAGGAAATAGCAAAGTTCAGGAGCTGCCAAAGAGCAAAGGACAGGAGAGAACAGCTCTCCCATTAGCAGGTAAAAGCCATTAGTTTTAACAGGAGTAATGTGCTCAGATCAGGAGAGACAGGGAAAAGGAGCACGGGATTGATAGAGGAAAGCAGGAAAGGAAGCATGAGGAAAAGCGGGGAGAGAAAAAACAGGAAAAAAAAGATTCTCTCCCTGGCAGAGAACTATCAGAATAAGATCACTCACATGTGGGAATAATGCACACGCTGCAGTGGTGTCTGAGGGAAGGGAGAGGGGACAGACAGGCACAGGAAGATGTCCACATGAAAAGAGAAGGGAACGTGGAAGTGCAGGGCTGCAGGGAGACAGGGATGCAGGGAGACAGGGCTGCAGGGAGACAGGGATGCAGGGAGATGGGGCTGCTGCACGCCCGGCGGGCAGCCACAGCCTGGCCAGACGTGTCCTGACCCAGCTGGCAGCGGGGGCCAGTGCAGAGCCAGCGGTGCCACGTGCCAGGGTGGGACAGGCCAGCGAGGCCAGCGGCTCTCAGGCCACGGGAGCGCTCGCTCCACTCGCCGCCAGCTCCATCCAGCACTGCTGCCTCTCCCTTTCTGGGACTTACTGGGGATTAGGATTCCCAAAACAGATTCATGAAAAAAGAGCAAAAAATCAAGGGAAAGGAACAAAGAGCTGCTAATGTCTCCTGTGACAGTTGTAGGTATTTCTGGGTTGGCTCTTGGAGACCTGCCATTTTTACACCTGCAGTGGAACTGCAGGTGGATCCACTCCCAGCTACGAACAGTTCACGAGCCAGAGACCCAAGGTCATTCTGAAGTGGGTTCAGAGCCATTTCAGGGCCAATTTGCAAGGAAAATGTGAATTTCAGAGTGTGCACTCGTTCAGAGGGTGTGTGCAGGCACAGCATTCCCTGCCCTTCAGGTGATCACCAGCTGCCTGTTGGGGCCTGAGCCCCAAGATCTCCGTTTGTCCTGACTGTATCTCCCAGGCCTGCACATGGCAGGGTTGAGTCACTGCAGGGCCATAAACCCCAGACACACCAGGAGAGACACCACACCTCGATCCCAGCAGGAACGGGGCACGAGCCCTCACAGGGGGGAGCTCCCTTTGCCTCCCAAGGTAAAAGGGATGGGGTCTCCTCACCACAAACCCCACGTGGGTCAGGACCACCATCCCAAGGAGAAAACAGGATGAGTCGATCCTTCTGCAGGTGCTCCTTCTTGAGCAGAGGGCTCAGGGCACGTCTGACCCTAAACAAAACCCCAGCAGGAATGAAACACCAGGATCTGTTTCACAAACAGATATGGGTGGCCTGAGCAGAGAGCAGAGAAAAAAGGGAGTAGAAAAGGCCTGTTGGTTCCTCCTCTCTGCTCAGCTCCCCTGGAAGCAAAGACAGCTGCTGTGGGATGCTGGAGTGATCAGCACGTTCACACGGGGGTTCTTGTGACACACTAATTATTGCTGGGCACAATCTCTTGATGTGGGTCAGGGTCACCAGGAACTGCACTGGCAGTCAATAAAGACTGACTCCAAGAGCTGCTCTTACATCTTTTGCTTTCCAAAGAAATAAAAGTAAATAGGCAATTGCAGATAAAACACAGCATCAAACAAAAGCAGCAAACCCACACTGATACAGGTAATTAAGAATAGAATTAACAGATGTGGGCATCTACATCATAAAACAAGGCAGCAGTCCTGAAACCCACCATCCTGTCTCCTTGACAGATGATATAATTGTTCTGCCTTTTATTGGGCATCTGCCAATACCTACTACCTCTGAAGCAAACATCAATGGCTTTCTGACCACAAAGCCATTTTTAGTTACCAGGTACTGAAATATAGCCCAGGAGTCGGTCATTTCCAAGACAACATGCAGCACTCAACTGTACAGCTCAGTACAATCCCGTCTGTCCCAATCCTGCCTTCTCTTGTCTGCAAAAAGTTTGCCAAAAATGAAAAAATACCCCAAGAAACCCAAACAAAAACTTTTAGAAATTACAATTTTGATTATTACTTGAAGAGTCTGAAGAAGCTATCTCCAGTAAGCCACTAGTAAACCTCATGGAGGGTGCTTGTTTAAGTCACACCTTGGACCTTTTATTTCTCCATAGCTCTTGGATGTGATCCATTTAATCCATCCATACTCCCACTTCTTGGCAGCCAAATGCCTCACCCTTATTACCTGAAAAAGCTGCGGCAGGAACCACTGCCAGCATTTACTGCAAAAGCAGAAAGATGGAGCAAAGGAATATTGAGCTGCCCTGGAATTTCCCCCTTCCCTCTGACTGCCTCCCTTCCCTCTCCAGTGATTCAAAATATACCTTTAACTCCTCGGTGTACCTCCTGCTCCTGAGAACCTTAAGGAACTCTGGGACGTGTTTAATCCTTCCTGTGCATTCCTAATAAGTATTCCAGACAAAACGAGAGCATTTCCCTCCCACAAAGGGTGGATGGGGCTGTATCCCAGGTAACAGGACCCTCACACTCCAACCCAAGTGTTTTCTATGTACTATTAACTAGGTCCTCCTCTTCTTCTAAAATACAGGGAAAGATGAAACTGTGTCTCCACAGCTAAAATGCTTCCGAAGCAGACTTTGGTTAAACTGCTCCGGAAGCAGTTTCCAAGGAATCTTCATAACCCAAGAAATAAAGGGAACTGCACTGAACCAGAACCTGAAATGGAAAATTGACACTTATCCAAATCCAGCAACAACAGCTTGTTCAGTAGGGCTCAAAGGTTTCATTTTGATATCAACAGTTATGTTTTTACTGGATTTCATATTGACATAATAACAAATATAGTGCAAACAAATGAAATGTTTCCATCTTAGAATTAGAAATTTACCATCCCATAAAAAACCTGAAATAGAATTATTATCAAAATATGTTTCAACACTGCCAACTTTTACCATTTTGCTACTTGTAAAAATTAAGTATTTAGACTTTTCCTGCTGAAATCTCTCACTGAGACTGACTGCTCCCCAGAGTCTTGGATTTTCACAGAACCCCACATTTTGTCAACAAAATGTGTCTTGCTTCGCTGGCCTTTTCTTTTTCAACAGTTTTTACTTGGGAAAATATCTTTTTCGCCCACCTCCCTGTCTGCCATGCCCTCCCTCACGTGGGAGCTGTTCCAAAGGGAGCCTGCAGTGAAGACACCGAGACTCTTTTGTTGGCACTCCCATGCCAGCCTTGCTGATGCCATGGCCTTGGCTTTGGGAATGGAGGTTGGGATTGCAGCCAGCTGGCACTGCCTCAGCAGCATTTTCCTTCCTGGAGCCTGGCACACACCACACCAGAAAGACACTCTCCTCTCCTCTCCTCTCCTCTCCTTGGAAGGTTGCAACACTTTGTGGGAAAAGCAAATTACTTGACAATGTCCCTTTCAAGTTCACAATGGCTCACTCTGGAAACTCAATTCAATATTTTCTTCCTGCCACATGCAATCAAGGATCACAAACTGCCTGCTTTGTTTCTGGCTTCTGGGTTTGGGTGGGGATGAAGGGAAGGTTCATTTCTTTGATTATTACTTTTTTTTGTTTGTAAAATAACAAAACCAAAGCAACAACAGCAAAGCCCAAAATCAATGAGCCAACAACAGCATAATGAAGGGAAAAAACAGGAGAGGAACAATCCTGGGGACAGGAGAGTCTCTCCACATGGACATTCACTGCTGTGTAAAGGTCCACATAATGATTCCTGTTGGGAGGTCAGCAGTGAGGGCTAAAGGGAGTGTAAATTCCTTTGGGAAGAAGAATAGTTCCAGCAGCACAGAATCCATCCTGCCTCTGTAAAAGGGTCTTCAAGCCAACATTCAATCTGTCCTAGCACATGTTCTGCCCATCCAAATCAATCACAGAATCACAGAACGGTTTGGGTGGGAAGGGACCTTAAAACTCATCCCATCCCCCCCCTGCCATAGGCAGGGACACCTCCCACTGTCCCAGGCTGCTCCCAGCCCCGTCCAGCCTGGCCTTGGGCACTGCCAGGGATCCAGGGGCAGCCCCAGCTTCTCTGGGCACCCTGTGCCAGGGCCTGCCCACCCTCCAGGGAATAATTTCTTAATATCTGACCTAAATCTCCTCTCTTTCACTCTGAAGCCGTTCCCCCTGGTCCTGCCACTACAGTCCCTGAGGAACAGCCCCTTCAGATACTGGAAGATGCTGTGACATCTCCATGCAACCTTCTCCAGGCTGAACAGCCCCAATTCTCTCAGTCTGGTGACAATGTTTTATCAGAACAAACTTCTCCAGGTATCAGCAACTAAATACGTGGATCTGTTTGACACCACCTTCTAAAAAGTATTAGAGAATTAACTTTATATTTGAATCATCAAAGCTAGAATTCAAGAAGTGACAGAGATTAAGCTTTCCGTGACTGGGCAGAGTGTCAGCTGCTTTCCGAACTAAGATTTTCAGTCTGGCACCAGCAGCTGGGACACAGATCTTAAGCTGGAGGGAAGAAAATTCAAATGCCTGCTCTAGTGGAAGGTGTCTCAGCAACTGGAGAACAACCCTGGTGTAGTGCAAAGATGGGGATGCTCCGTGCGGGAGCTGCACTCCACTGGTGGGAGTTTGTTTGGCGTTGGACTCTTGCAGGGTTATTTTCCTGCTGGCCCCCAGCCCCAGCACTGCACTGGCAGCGGCTGCAGGCAGAGCAGAGGGAGGAGGAGGGAAGGCTGCGAGTGCATGGGCGGGAGCAGCGGGCCCAGCTCTCGCGGCTGGCTGCGATGCTGTGAGCGCGGCTGGCAGGAGGGCTGGGCTGCGGCTGGCTGCGATGCTGTGAGCGCGGCTGGCAGGAGGGCTGGGCTGCGGCTGGCTGCGATGCTGTGAGCGCGGCTGGCAGGAGGGCTGGGCTGCGGCTGGCTGCGATGCTGTGAGCGCGGCTGGCAGGAGGGCTGGGCTGCGGCTGGGCTGCGATGCCGTGAGCGCGGCTGGCAGGAGGGCTGGGCTGCTCTCGCCCCGCTCCGGCACCCCCTGGAGCAGCGAGTGCCCTACATCTGCACTGAGCCACGGGCCAGGGCTTTCGGAGCACGGTGCCAGCCTGAGTCAGGAGGAGCAGCAACACAGAGGTCTGACAATGAGAGCAGCTCAGAGAGGGCATTGCAAAAATCCAACACACGCAGCCATTTCCCGAGCACGTGGAACAGCTCTGCCAACCCAAAAAGCCCAAAACAGGGAAAGCAGATGGGATAAACGCGGGATCTCCACCTACCACCACCAACCTGTGTGCAGGGGTGTGATTAAAAGCTGTGACTAAAATCACTGCTGTCTGCTGGTTCCAGTGAGACCTCTCTGCTGCCTCTCATTCCCAGGGGAGAACCGGCCCGTGCGGAATAAAACCGTGCCTTGCAATCCTGACCCCTGCCTCGAGTGAAGGTCAAAGGGAGAGCGGAACAAGGACTGGCTGTCCTCCCCAGAGCAACGCTATGACAGAAAGAAAAAGACTAATAAAGACAAAAAGAAAAAACGCCCAAGGAAAAAACAGGAAGAGATCCCAGGTAGGAAGGCACAGCCGTGAACAGAGGGCTGGAACTGTCAGATGTGCCTAAACCTACAGTAGCCAGGTTTTAATTCCCACTAAAAGGAGTTCTGCAAATCCCAGGTGATTGTCTAAGCCTCACATTTACTGGAGAAATATTTAATTGACTAGCAGCTACTGGAATAAGAGAGACAGAAAACATAAACTGTGTTTAGGAACTCCATCAATAATAAAATCCATATAAATGTTTTTCACTTCATCCTGTCAGGATGTAGCCAGTGACTGTATTTAGGAATAAGTAAGTAATTTCCTTGGTAATTCTGCTGTAACTGAATAAAATTAAATGAAAATAATTCCAGGTTAACTAAATTGCCTTCTGTGAAACACAGAAATACAGTCAGGGCAGGGCAGATGCTCAGCACTTGGCAGGTTCTGAACTCACCTATCCCTGTTACCATGTTCATCTTAGGTTATATTCCTTTAAAGTTTCGATTAAATAAGCAGCTGCCACATTTACTCCTCTTGGCCCTTCTTCTATTAAGTTGTATACAGATCTATTTGTCTTTTAACCCCATCCAACAATATAATTCTCATAACTCCTAGTCTGGAGTTTTCTCTAAGGAACTACAGTAGATGTTAAATATCCAGAGGATGTGCATCCTACACAGAACATTCCTGATCTGATTCTGATAAAAAATAATTGAGAATCAAGTGCTGATATCAGGAACTTTTAATTCAACATTCATCTCCTATAAAGCTGCAACATTCTCAAATTAGATTTTGCTGCTTCCATGTTTGCTGTATAGAATAATGCTGGAAGGTAGCAATGAAAAAAAATGAAAAAAGAAAACTGAAATTAGGCAAATTTAGAGTAAATACAGAGAAAACTTCTGGGTATTAATGTGGTGCAAGACACTTTAATTACCTGCTTCAAGTGTGTCAGTGCAGACTGACCCACCTGAATCCACTCCTGCTCCAAGGACACAGGTGGTCCAATGCCATGCTCATCTCCAAACACCTGAAGTTCTTAATTAACACTGTTATTTGGGAGAGCTGCCTGTCCAAACCCCAAGGGAATGTCCTTATCGTCCTCATTTTCTACCAAACAGAGCACCCCAAGAGCCCAGTCCAGCAGCCACTGTTACCCTCAGCCTCCAGTGCGAGGCCATGTCCTGCCTGGAGCAGAGGGTCTCCAACAAGCCAATGTCCCTCTAGCTCCATGGGGGCTGCACTTCTCTGTGCCTA
>VXAD01005761.1:364520-405166 GCA_013399195.1 Dicrurus megarhynchus
GTCTAAGCCTCACATTTACTGGAGAAATATTTAATTGACTAGCAGCTACTGGAATAAGAGAGACAGAAAACATAAACTGTGTTTAGGAACTCCATCAATAATAAAATCCATATAAATGTTTTTCACTTCATCCTGTCAGGATGTAGCCAGTGACTGTATTTAGGAATAAGTAAGTAATTTCCTTGGTAATTCTGCTGTAACTGAATAAAATTAAATGAAAATAATTCCAGGTTAACTAAATTGCCTTCTGTGAAACACAGAAATACAGTCAGGGCAGGGCAGATGCTCAGCACTTGGCAGGTTCTGAACTCACCTATCCCTGTTACCATGTTCATCTTAGGTTATATTCCTTTAAAGTTTCGATTAAATAAGCAGCTGCCACATTTACTCCTCTTGGCCCTTCTTCTATTAAGTTGTATACAGATCTATTTGTCTTTTAACCCCATCCAACAATATAATTCTCATAACTCCTAGTCTGGAGTTTTCTCTAAGGAACTACAGTAGATGTTAAATATCCAGAGGATGTGCATCCTACACAGAACATTCCTGATCTGATTCTGATAAAAAATAATTGAGAATCAAGTGCTGATATCAGGAACTTTTAATTCAACATTCATCTCCTATAAAGCTGCAACATTCTCAAATTAGATTTTGCTGCTTCCATGTTTGCTGTATAGAATAATGCTGGAAGGTAGCAATGAAAAAAAATGAAAAAAGAAAACTGAAATTAGGCAAATTTAGAGTAAATACAGAGAAAACTTCTGGGTATTAATGTGGTGCAAGACACTTTAATTACCTGCTTCAAGTGTGTCAGTGCAGACTGACCCACCTGAATCCACTCCTGCTCCAAGGACACAGGTGGTCCAATGCCATGCTCATCTCCAAACACCTGAAGTTCTTAATTAACAGTGTTATTTGGGAGAGCTGCCTGTCCAAACCCCAAGGGAATGTCCTTATCGTCCTCATTTTCTACCAAACAGAGCACCCCAAGAGCCCAGTCCAGCAGCCACTGTTACCCTCAGCCTCCAGTGCGAGGCCATGTCCTGCCTGGAGCAGAGGGTCTCCAACAAGCCAATGTCCCTCTAGCTCCATGGGGGCTGCACTTCTCTGTGCCTAAAGCTGGCCAGATCAGAGCTCCTGGGCCCTTTCCACGCAGCAGGCCTTGTGCACACCGACCCTGCTGCCCGTTCTGAGAACGTCTGCACTCCACCCCATGACCTGAACCCCGAGAGCAGGGCAGTGCAGGACTCTAAATCCATCCTGAGCTCCAGACGCTCGCTCAGCACTGCAAGTCTAGGTCAAACACAGAGCAGAACTGCCTGCTGCCTCATTTAAATATTCAGTGAACATTGCAAAGATTAACATTTCCTCTCTTGAATATCTAAATATTTGCCCACAATCCCCCTGCTAATGAGCAAAGACAAGTGCTGGTAAGTGGCAAGCAGCATCAAGCCTCGAGTCAATCAAACGCTCCAATGGCCCCTTCAGCAGCACCACAAGGCCCAGCGAGTGACATTCGGAGCTGGTGGCTTGCAAATGGCCCTTCTCTCCCGCTAACTCTCCCCCCACCACACATCCCCACACGTTCCTCCCTCTCCTTCCCTCCCCACCCCCTTTTCCGCTCCATGACCCACTCGGGGGCATAAAAAACTGGTACTGAGAAACCTGCCAACTGCTTTAGACTTTGGAACACGAGCTGGGCTCTTGTCAGCTCCGAGCCTGCCACACAATGGAAAACATTACACATTTCTCTCGCTAACGAGCGCGCTGCTCATTTACATGTCTTAGGCAAACACCAACAAGGTCGCAGCCAGAAAAGCGCGGTCAGGAACGCTACTGCTCCTGGCAAGAGGTTGGTGCCTGGAAAAGGGCTGCACGGGAAGCTCTTTAAACACCTTGGAACATGTGCTAAGCTGCTGAAGTATGAGGTGTGGTGACAGCAAGGTGTTGAAACAGGGCTTTTAAAAGCTGCCAGTCATCATTAACACGTCTCCGCAGAGCACTGGCAGCCGAGGCAAAGCCAACACCCAGAGCATCTTCTTGGAGGGTGGGTGGAGAGTGGGAGAGAAGAGGGAGCAGGTGTGGGGAAGACCAAGGAGGAGTACAGAGTCACCCACAGGGGGTTTTCCCTCTTGGCCTCAGCTCGGAAGTTGCCACCCTGCTCCTCAAAGAGGTGATGAGGTTGCGGCTCTTCGGGAGCTCCTCTGCCACGTGCCCGGACAACCTTCAAGGTGAGCTGTCCCTGCTGGCTTCCTCCGGGAGTTCCTGACTGTCCTTGTCCCTGCTGCTGTGGGGATCAGGTGTTCCTATCCCGAGTGGAACAAAGCCAAGCCACTGCAGGGCAGGGAGGGAGAACCCACCAGCAGCCACTGGCTGCAGATCCAGAGCAAGAGCCACGCTCAGATTTCCTGTTCTCCTGGTACTCCTGGGCCCCCTGCAAAGAGGCACAATCCAAATTCTGCAGTAACATCACCTTCTCCAAACGTTGTACTTACTCATTTTTGGCAAAATTTTTATTGGTAATTTTGCCAGTTGCGTGCTAATCCTAACATTAGTCCAAACTTTCAAAAAAAAAGTTTATACCTTTTCTTGTTCAGCAACTTTATAGAAGACCCAAATCACCACCACAGACAAAGTCTTGAGCAAAACAGCACCAGCCCTGATCTTTTCCCTAGAATGAAGTTCTTTTTTCTGAAGTATCCAGCACTATAAAGTAGCTGGATAGGAAAGTTTGTGTGAATTAAAAGAAAACAGCCCTATTCAAATATAATTCCATCTCCTCAGAGTCTAAAACTGTATCACGCATCAAAATCTTAAATATTTATTTGAAATTATGCACCCTAGTTATTCCATATTCTAAACCTGTGCAGCAGAGAGGCTGCAATTGTAATGGATTTAATAAAAGCTATCATATTCCATAATTCAGCAGGAAAGATTATGCAGGGCCCCGAGATGTAACTAAGAATAGCCAAGTTTCTTCTTGTTGGTGATTGTTCTAAGAACTGAAAGAAAAAATTTATACATCTCTCTCCTGCTCCTTTTTCTGCCTGAAGTACTCAAGAACCACCATGTCCCACTGAGGTGCAGAATGCTCTGTTCCCCTCTTTTATGAGCTTCATTATTTCATTAACCCATAACAAGCACAGCATTCCTCAATATCTTGCAATTTTTATCCCCAGGTTTCCAGGCGGGAAGCGAATCCCTAGGCAAACCCATCTCACAGCTTTGGGGCCCACAGTCCTGGTGTGGACAAACCTGAGCGAGGGGCAGAGGTTTCAAATGAGTTTCCCAACGAAGCAGAGGCACAGAAAACTCAGCAGTTTCCCCGGCAGGAGCAGCAGCAGGACTCAAAAGCTCCAAATGACACATTCCACGCCTTGGCCTGGGTGGTGGGGACACAGCGAGGACAGGGATGGCACGAGCTGGCTGGGCTGTAAGACACAAGATACAAGTCCACGGGGACACCAGGCTTCATCAAACCTGCTGCTCATGAAAAAACTTCTTTATTCCTCTGCTTTCCTATTCACACAGACTAAGTAAAACTGAAGCACTAAAAGATAAAAAGCACTCTGTTTTTAAAGAGTGATTATAGGGTCTAGGTAGTGAATTACCTTTCAGAAAAGTCTAAGTAGAAGTGGCTCGCTTAAAGATAGAGAATAAATTATTGAATCATGTCTTTCAGCATCCAGATTTTTAGCAAAATCACTAGAAATGCTCTGTTAATTCTTTTCTTACCTGTGGATAATCATTACCGGAGAAGAAAGGTGAGAACAAAAATAATTAATACAAAAAAAGTGAAACCCCTTCTTCACTTGAGAAGGGGAGCCAGGGAGATGAAGACTCACATCCAACTTTCTCCTTCTCCTACTGCATCTCCTGCACTTGCCCACACTTCCACCCACCCTGTAAAACAGCTTCATCAGGGTGATGGATGTGTGCCACACCTGTTCCCAGCCCCCTTTAGGGGGGTTTTCCTCACCCACCTTCAAGGCAGGGGCTGTGTCTTCATTCTGTGTCTGCAGAGTCCTCAGCACAACGAGGCTGGGCCTTTAGGCACTTTAATGACAATAAATAATCATAATTCAGGAGTGGGATGCTTTCAAATCCCAGACTCGCATTCTTCCAAGCTTCCCAGCACACATAAACAGCCCTGCACGCCCTCCTGCCTTTGTGAATGTGACCTCTGCTCCTCTTTAGAGCTGAACCCCTCCGTTCCTGCAGGCTCCCGTTCGGAGGGGGATTCCCCGGAAAGCCCAGTGGGCCAGGTGGGACGGGACAGCCATTAATCTGTTCACACCTTGTCAGCGAGGGGCCTGCTCTGAACACATTCTCCTCCAGCTTCAGGAAATTCCCGCAGAGGATGGCACAGGAACATGAGGAGAAGTTGTGCAGAACTGAGGAGACAGAACACCTGAGAGTGCAGGACACGGCTCATGAAAATCCCGGGACACGGGGTCACCGAGAGGAGTCTTCCCCTGCCCTTGGATTTGGGGCCACCCCAAGCACTTGGCAGGTGGTGCCAGTGAGTCCCAGAGGAAGCACCAGGCCCTTTCCATCTGCAGAGGGAGATGACAAACCCCAATGACTTTGATGAGACCATGCCCCACAAACACCCAACTGGAGCTGCCTCAGCAGTGCCTCCACCCCACCCTGCACGTCCTCTCCTCTCTCCCCTTAATTCCAGCACCATTCTTTGCCCCTCCTCTGCTCTTTTCTCTCGGTTAGGACTAATGGTTTTACCACATGTTGGAAGGCAGCAAAAGGAAGTGGTGAAGTGACAAATGGGAATGTTCATGCTTTAATTTATTATGACAATCGTGCCCGGGTCCACAAAGTAAACTGAGTCAACAGAGAAGGACTTTGTGCCAAGTTATTTATCCACTTCACTAACTGGGGGGATCTTTTTTTCCCTAGCCAGCCATGAGGCTGGTTAAACTCATCAACTTTATTGATGAGCAGAAGCAGCAGGGAATTTTCTCACAAAATATGTTGTTGTTGAAAAACTTAGATTCATCCGAACCAAAACCTTTTTTCTAGGAATGGTTTGGTGTCACTAAACTTCCAGACACAAGGGGAAAAAAATGAAGGAAAAAAAAAAGATTTGTGGAAAAAAAGTCCCAAATAAGCAAAACATGCTGCTTGAAGAGTCACTGAACATTTGCTTTCTGTTCAAATGGGCTTTCTGTACAATTTAATTAAATTTTGAAATGCTTCATTTTGATTTTTCCCTTTTTCTCAGCTTTCCATAGAGATGACAAAACATTTCAAGTGAGCAAAACTTAATTTTTTCCTCTTAGCCTGTCAGCACATGACATTTTTCAGGATTTTTCACTCCAGCCTGGCACAAGGCAATTTTCCAGCATCTCCAAATTTCCCATCCAACCACACTGAGGAGCGCATCCCATTAACCCCAGTGAATTTTGCCCAGCTACACGTGGCTGGCCAGGATGACTGGTGGACAAACTGGTCCGAACCCTGGACTGTTCCTCTTTGCAGGAAGGCCACAAGACCAAATCCTGCCCAAGCCAGCAGAGCAGAACACGGCACTCATTCCTCAGCCCTGGCTCCTTTATTTCTCAAACCATATGAAGTCATTCCGGGGGAGGCCACGGTTCAGCCCATGTCCTGTACCCAGCTGTGACAATGTCTAGAAAAGACCTGGTAACAGCACAAGCAAGAACTGTCATTGCAGTTTTCAGAGGCAGAAAACGTTCCTTTGGATTTAACTGCCTGCAAAAGACCTTTTCCCAAGGTATTTCTTTTTCCTCCACTTTGCCTGTGGTTTTTTTCTGATTATTCCAGTCAGACCAATCTCAGGGTGTACTCCCAGGAGCATCACACTCAATGGAGGTCACAGAATGACTTTTTCTGGCACAGGTACGTTCTCAGCTAACTACAGATGGGATTTTCAGCTACTGCACGTCAAGGGCAAGGTAGAGCAGAGTGGATAAACCCCACCAGAGAGTAAAAAATGCTGAAGACCTTTAGAAAACAAACTGTCCACAGAGAGGCTGAGAGAAGAGCGTTCCTGCACACGGAATCTGGAATCCGTGCCCTGCAGTCTTCCCCTCCCATCCCGAGCAGGGCCCTGCATGACACCCCTGTAAAACACAAACACGCTGAGTCTTTCACACTGAATCACATTCCAACACCATGACACAGCCTCCAAAGTAGCGTTTTAACAACCTGCTGGGCAAAACAAGCAGGCATTGTTTGCCATCCTGCCCGCACAAACCCTGCCTCTGGAGCTGGAACGTGCCCACATCCGGGTGGAGGACACAGGACTTCCAGCACACCCCAGAGACGAGAAGGGGCTCTGGTGCCTTTCAGTCACCAGCACCGGAGCAGCCACCGCAGACTCAAAGTCCCCAAATGGTTTCTGTGCTCTCCCAGGGTATTTTTCAGAGGTTACAAACATTTCTGTTGTGAAGCCCTTCCCGCAGTGCCTCTGAGCACGCTGAGTGGGACGTCCGAAGGGCTGATCCACGGATATGTGGGTCATAGTGGGGTTTGGTTCTTCAATAAATAAATCTTGGCTAATGGGCCTCAAATCGTAATTCCCCAACACCCAGGACAGAGAGCACCGTGGGGCAGCCCGCCCAGCACAGGGCTCCAGAGCTGGCTGAACCCTCCTGAGCTCAACTGAGCCCAGCACCTCCTCATTTTTACTCCAGTGACATTCCCCCAGGTTTTATGTGGACAATCCACTACTGGCATTAAGGACATGGTGTCTGACCAGCGTATGTGGAGATCCCCTTGCTGCCCCTAGGCTGAAGCAAAGCCAAGCCAAGTTCCAGGGAGAACCTCCATGGTCCAGCCACACACATCTCTGTTATCTAGTCTCCAGTGAGAGGGCCATGGTTTGCATTTGTTGAATTTGTGTTTCAGACAGGCTGCACAATCGGGCAAACACCACTCAGGCCATGCTTTCAAACTTTACATCCGTGACAGATGGAAATCTGGGGGTGTCTGTGAGAAGGGAAGGAAAATGAGATTGACCTCTGAGATTAGAGGTTAGGTATTTTCCATTGCTGCTGGATCACTACAGGGGAGACAATAAACTCCACTCCATTTTATCATAAATGGAAAGAAACTGGCATTTCTAGACCGTCTGGCCTGTTTTGGATGGCTCCTTTCAGGTAAATTGTCTCAGCAACGTCTTTTCACCGTTGTCAGTGAGGTTGGTCCAGATGAGCCACTACAGGCTGCTGAGCAAAGCTGGGCAGTGAAACCCAGCCAGGTGTGAGGGCCTCAGAGTGATGATGCTCCAGCTGGGGCTACAGCTCCTTCTCAGCATCCTCACACAACCCCAGAGCTACATCCCCAAAACCAGTCCAGGGCTGCTGCTTAGTTCAGCCCTAAAACATTTGGGGTTATGCTCCAACTCTGCAAAACACATGTGCCTTCCCGGATTTGTTTTGGGACTATTGTGATGTAACAGGTCTGATCTATGAGGGATTAAGATGAGGTGTAATAGGGAAGCAGATTACACAAGTTGTAAGAGCCACACTAGGAACTATGCAGACCCCAGTGACAGCTCCTTTGTTCCAAAATAAGGGCCTTTCTCAGTCTCCTTTTACTGTTTCTGTAAGTTGCTGTCCTCTGGAGGAGATGCTGGACTCCATCCAGTCAGTTCACCTGCAGCCCAGCCTGTGGAGCTGCTTCTCTGGCACGTGCACCAAGTGGCACAGATCACCTCTGGTGCAGCATCCCTCAAGCTGCAGCTCATATGGTGAAAAAGCAAAGCACTGCAATAAGATTCTCCTCTCTCCAGTAACACTAAGGAGTTATAGTTCATAACTTCCAACTGAATTCACTGTACAGCCAAGCGTTCCTAATGAATTTCCCTAATGATCATGCCCTAATGTTTGACTTCATTATGTCACTTTTGCAATAGCTGAAGTACAGAAGAATGTGTCTTTCTTTCAGTAAGGATCATTCAACACTCTCCCTCCTCTTAAAGGGTATGAAAGTGTTGGCCCAGGGGAAGCCCCCTCCTTCCCATCCCCTGCCAGAAGGAAGTGACCTAGAGAACAATGTCCCAGAGCAGGGGCTGCCAACTGGTCTTGCCCAAGCCCTTTCCCAAAAGGTTTCTTTCCTTCACATATCCTAAAAAATACCCTTCAGATATCCCAGACAATACCCCAGGAAACTTGGCTACTCACGTCCTCGCCTTTCCATCAGGGATGGTGCAGAAATGCATTCCTAGCTATTTCCAGCTTGGAAGTGCTGAGGTAGAAAAGCTCGAGGCACTTAGAGAGTTTCTTTAGGAAAAAAAAAAAGAAAAGAAAAAAAAGAAAAAAAATACCGTTGTAGGGTTGAGAGACTCAGAATTAAAGATGCTCCTGACATTTTTTCCTGTGCATTACTGAGCCCAATCTGTTTAATGGGTCTTCATCAGAGATTGTGATTGCTGATTCGGGCTGGCGACATCATTCAATTGGACATGGCTTTGAAGCAGAAGAATAATTATTTCCCATCTTCCAAAAGACCATTTAATTCATGCTCCCCAATCTCTGGGAACAGATAACCCACAGCCCTTTTAGTTCATTAACTCTCTGGGGCTGTCATCAAAGGATTGTCAGCTGCTCGGGACTTTGCAGAAGAGAAGTGGCTGAAAGCTGCAGTGTCCCTTTTACCCATGGATTCAGCGTCTCCTGCCATGGATCCTGCAACATCCAAACAGCTTCCCAGAAAGCAGAGGGGGAAAAGGGGAGACACACACCTTTTAGTGCCTCTTCTCCCAGACCAGGATCAAGGCAGCGTAACGCAGCAGCTGCTGTGCTGAGGAGAGCTCAGTGCCAACAGAGAGACAAACCCAAACCAGACACCAACAAGGCCCTGGGGAAGGCAGTGGGGACGGACCAGCAGGAGCAACTGCTGTGCTGGTGTGTGGGATCAGTGGAAGGATGACACCATGGCTCACAGGGAAATCCAGAATCTAGGCCATGGAATCACAGCAGGGGAGCTATCACAGCTGGGCCATCTGCACCAAATCCAGAGGTCAAATAAGTGAAATTTAGCAGAAGATTATTTTCTTACTTCCTTCCCCCTCTCCACAAATATGAGGATGCTTTGAAAAAAATGAAGACAATAAATAAGTGAAACTCCTGCTTGAAGACAAGAGCAGAGGTTAGTTCTGGGAAGAGCCCAGAGCTATGAATCCCGCTCTTATAATCAAACTAGATTTAAAAACACTCTGCAAAGGAGGGAAGCGCCATCCTTCCGCCTTTGCGAAACAGGGGGACTGAGGTTCCAAATGATGGGAAAGCACAAACTCAGCCAAGGCCTAATGGCAGGTCAGGATACACCTCGTGTGTCCTGCATCCCCATCAACAGCTGTCTCTGACCTCAGACACCTGCAACCCAGAAACTTTGAGCCCTGAGTGCACTTGGAGCTTTTTGTGTAAGATGGGAAATGAACAGGAATGGCAGAGCAAAAGCTCCACCTCTAGCAGAGTCTGAGTGGAAAGAATTTAGCTAAGAGGCTTCAGTAAATCAGCCCGAAGCCTCCTTTCCTCGGCTTGTATTATTCATCTCCCTATCCCCTTGACCACACTAAATTCTGAAAGGCATCTTGGCAGTATGCAAACACAGAGGGGGAGTTTATTGAAAGTACTAAACATGTTCTAATTGTTTTCTCCTGCACTACTCTGCTAAAACTCACTCTGCCGTGAGCGGAAGCCGAGCTGGACAATTACTGGGGCACTTGAAGCAATCATGCCCTTGATATATGGGAAGTGGGGAAGTTTAGCGGAGTGAGGACCTCTTCAATTCCTATCTTTGCTTTGCAACAGTTTGGCCAGTCAAAAAAGACATTGTCTCACTTCTCCAGCAGCAGCAGAACACTTGTGTCCCTAATCACAGGATACCGTGAGGTTCGCCTGAACAATACTCACTAAAAAGCTCTGAAAGTGATAAAGTGCTATATAAATATTCAGTTGGACTGCAATTAAATTTTTGGCATGTGGTTTACATGTAAGTGCAGAAATACCATCAATAAAAGTCAATACACTCCTTTCCCCTTTTCTCTCCCTCTGCCTTTCCTTCACTATTCCCCAGATCTCTGTCAGTGTTCACTGAATTTTCATAAGGGAAAAAATTACTTCCTAAAATGTTCAAAAGCTTTCCCTTGGTTTGTTATTAGAGCAATTATCTAGCATAACACAGTGAAATAGCACAAAGTATTCTAATGGGAAACAAATGTGCCAAAGAAGTGACCAAACTTGGAATCTTTATTGAAAAATGAGGGGAAAGCGATTAGCTGAAGAGGCAGCAACGGAAAGATTTTCCACCTGGCCTTGGGCAACACATCAAACAGAGCTCAAAAGGGTGCTATTTATAATTGTTGTCTGGCTGTCTATGGAGCCCTGTCTGTCTGTCTGTCAGTCCAGGCCCTTTTCTGCCTGTGCCTCTCCTGTGCCACGTGTCCCGTCCCCGATGTGTTTACACAGTGCAGGAAGGATGCTGCTCTCGGCCCTCTGCACCCCAGAGCAGCTCGGGGGGCTCAGGGGCGGTACAGGGCTGCAAGCAAGCACAAAACTCTGCCCCACACATGGTGGTTCCTTTCCCCACACGTGCTCAGCTTCTCCTGCAGTGCAGAGGCTTTGGGGCTGTTTGTGTTACCACAGAAGGACACACGGGCAGAGCCAGGGCTCACTGAGTCCCAGATAATGGGCAATACCTTGCCTGGTCATTTCCCTCCAACAAAATCACTTCAAAGTGGAGACAAAAATGTTGCCAGATCAAGAAGGTCCCATTTCACCTCCACTTCGCTGTGATATAAATACCTATGCAACTTGCAGGTCAAAGGCCCATCAATCTCAGCAAGTTTGCTTTGGTGTAATTCAAGAAGCAAAGACATTTGGCAAGTACTGAGATGATTTATAAGCACATCCAGAAAGTTTTTAGGACCTCTTGTATAACAGACAAAGGATGAGAAAGACTCATAAAAGCGATTTCTCACTACTCACTAATGCTCATTTAACACTCTCCTTTAACTGTTTCACTTAATTTAAATTGAGGAATTAAAAAAAACCACTGGGAATCTAAATCCTCAGCTAGAAATCAGGAATCATACTGATTTCTCACAGCTTCATTGAGGCCTTTGGCATGGTAATATTTTACAGCAACAGAGGAACTGCTTTTCTTGTGAGAGGTAATGAACTCCACAACACAAACACAAATGGACCAGCAACTAAAAAGGAGTCTGAATCAGTAGTTGGCAAACACCACCGTGGGCTAAAATTCACTCCCATAAGGTATCCAGGAAATAAAAGCAAGGAGAACATTTCTATCTGAATAGAAAACAGGGATGTTTAGTGATGGAGCTGTGAAAAACAGTGGGCAGCACACTGGCAAGGAGCACCACTCTCAGCAAGAGATTTGGCCCTGCTCAGAGACCCCAGAGGCACACAACCCCCCACGGGCATGCCACAGCTTCATTAACCAAAACAGGCACTTTTGAAGTTCAGGCATGAAAAATAAAGCCTGATTTTATCTCTGCTAGATTCCATTTGCCCAAAGATGCCCAAACCTCAAAAGGGGTCAGATGTTCAGTACAGATAATCACACAAAGTTTGGGTGTGTAGCTGAAGTCTATCCAAATTCTCCCAGACTCCTGAGGATGAAGGATGGGAAACCTCGTGAGAAGAGTTAAGAGACAACAACAGAAGCTTTCTGGTACATTCTGCTTTCACTCTGATCATAAATACTGCAAGAGCAGCCTTCGCTGTGGTATTTTAATGTTTCCAATCTCCAAGTTCCCTCAGCTCTACTTAGGACAATGCGTTTCTAAGTGCCCTGCTCTGCAGGTGAAATTCCATGCCTCTGTTGGACAGCACTGTGCAGCAGGAAGCATCTCTCCCCTCACTTCCCCCATTTCCCACACAATCCCAGTGACTCAGGGATCACAGACTGTCTCAAGCTGGAAGAGACCCATGAGCATCCCTAAGTCCAGCTCCTTGCTCCTCGCAGGACCACCTACAGCTAACCCTGGCTGAGAGCGTTTTCCAGATGCTCCTTCGAGGCTTGATGCTGCGACCACTTCCCTCAGGAGCCTGTTCCAGGGCCTGATCAACCCCTGCGTGAAGGAGCCTGCCCCACTGCCCAACCTCAGCTTCCCTCGATGTAGCTTCACTCTGGTCCCTCGTGTCCTATCACAGGGGTGACACTGTGCCTGTGTCACTGTGAGGAGCAAGAACAAAGCCCACCTTGATGCTCTGTGATCGGGAGGGTGAACACAGTCCTCTGCCCATTTTGGTGCCCATTTAAGTATTCAAAGAAACATGAAAACCTGGAATCAATCCCTGACCTCACAAAATCACACTCTGAGTAACATGGCTGCAGAAGAGAATCCAGGGGTCAAGAAATCTGGAAAAGAACCACCTGTTCAGTCTTCCTTCAGCTACAGGCCAAAACCTGTTTTTGTGAGTAACCTCGAGCTCCTTTATCTCCTTCCCTTACTGACTCACCCCAGGGCCCTTCTGCTTTCCCCAGAACCAACCTCAGCAGCCCCCAGCTACCTCTCACACTCTGGAACATGCACACATTCACTCCTGGCACTGAAGGGTGACTGCACAGGCACAGTTTGCCAGGAGACAGTGGCTTTATTTTCCCTTCTCCTGACAGAGTTCGTTATGGGATGGAATACGCGGTGTGAAGCAGAACAAACATCAGCAGCATAAACCCCAGTGGAAACCATAAATCTTGAACACATCGTCTGGATTCCTAATTCCAGTTGCAGGAAGGCACCTCCGGCTGCATAACTGGCTGAGATGCTCAGACTGTCTTAATCAGCCTTCTGACCACTGTGTGTGCTCAGAGAAATGGTTCTACACCAAAAAAAAAAAGCTTTTATAGCTTTCAGAATAATTTTGGAACAAACGAGAATGGTCACAAAGGAGCTATAGGGCTCCAGGGCAGGTGAAATGCTGTGAGAGCTGCCATGCTGTGAGAGCTAATGCCAGGACCAGTCTGGAGTTGTTCTGTACTGTGGAACAGCTACTTCCCGCTTTCCTGGTCATCTACTGCTCATGGCGAAGCTGTTTCATCTCATCTTTCTCCTGACAGATCCCCCTTCTATGCTCGAACGAGGCCATCCCTTGTCTCTACCCGTGTGACCTCACAGCAGAGCTGCACTGGGGTCTCCCCAGGCCTGCCACAGTGAGGGAGCTCTCGGTAAGAGCAGCCCTGGGGCTGTACACACACACCCCTCACTGAGGGTGGGCAACTGCACTGGGGTCCGAGCGTGGCTGCCTGAGCAACTGCAGCCTCTGTTTTCCTTCAGACTCCCCCTCTGCCTCTGGTCTACTGGGATTGCAAGCTCTGCAGGACAAGAAAAATGTTTCCCTGAGTGTTTACTCAGCAGCCAGGCTCCATCAAGGCAGGGCCTGGAGTCCCCAGGAAGGCAGAGAACTGTTATCTCTCCAAGCTGTCCTCAACCTGCTGGGGACAGTGATTTACTGTCTGCAAGGGAGGTTCTGGTAGAGTGCACAAGCTCTGAACTGACTTCACACAGAGCCATCCCCTCATGTGCTGGGCCCTGACTAGATCAGGAGTGCAGACAGCAAACCGTAAGTAGCTCACTAACTAAATAAATAGAGGAGCAGTATTTCAGTGTCCTTGGATGCTTGTCTTCAGGGGAAACCTCCAGCTTCCTCTCCTGTTTAGGGCCATGAGAAGGAATAGCAAAGTCCAGGGAATGAATTGTGAGCCTGTGTCCAGCTTTCCACTTTCATTGGTGCTGGTTTTCCATGATGGTAGCATACATAAACCATTGCTACTGCTGATAAGGACCCGAGGAGTACAAGACCAATGATAAGACTATCTATATTTTGGAGTTATTCACTGTGGGATTTTTGGTATGTTGAATGTATTCTACGCCTGGGTCTCAAAGCACACTCCAGGCATTCACAAACACGTTCCCAACGCTTCCATAAATGGAAGTTTCATCTTTGTTCCCAGCACGTGTGCTTAACTGTAAGTGTCACAGCATGCACATGGAAATCGAGACAAAAATCAGGAGTCACCTCAGTGCTCCTTGCCAAACCAGAAACAGGTAATAACTACTTAGTTAATACCAGGTCTTAACTTAGGAAATCAGGGGAACAATTAGCTCAGTTAATTGGATCTCCTGCACACCAGCCCAGAAACTCTTTACGAGTAGCTCCTGTAGAGTGTCTCCCCCTGAAAGGCAGAGCAAAGGGCAGAAAGTTCCAACAATGCCATGACGAGATAGGGGAACTGTCACTGTTGCCTCCAGCAACAAACCCACTTCAGCCACGCTTTCCCAAGGGACAATGCTGTGGGCAGAATGGAGACTGAGGAAAACTAACCAGGGCGTGAGGAGAAGAAAAGGACAATTTGTTCTCAACTGGACACCAAGACTGAGGTCCCTCTGCCGTGAACATCCAGCAGCTGCCAAGTCTGGGCAGAAGAGCAGAAACAGGCTCCTAAAATCTTTCCACATGCAGAGAAGGCGCAGCGGTTCCATCGGTTTTCCAGCATGCACCCAAAATGTTCTCACTGCTTTTCCTCCTTTCCCTCTGTGGCTGCAGCCACTGAAGAGCTCACAAAGAGTCGCTCACTGGGAAGTGTCTCCCTTTGGGATGCTACAGGTTCTCACTCTTCCTTTCCCCCCATCCATTTCACAGATAGATGTCTAACAGCAAAACATAAAGAGAATGGTCCCTGCCAGGAAACCAGTGAGACCAGCACGGAATGAGAGCTGCCTCCACACGGCTCTTCCCAGCCACGCTCCCACCCTCACTCCCAGCAGCAGCAGCGATCCTGCTCTTTCCATCCGTGATGGAAATGAACCCTGCTGGGTTACACAAACACACGGAGCTCAGAAGATGTCACAAGTCTGACCTCTGCCTTCCTCTGCTGGATTTCTCAGCGTTTGATGCTGGCTGTCGAACAGAATAAATGATGGGATGCACAGAGAGCAACATCAATGAGCCCAAAGGAATTCTGGCCAGACACAGAAGACAACAAAAGCCTGTGGAAATGATCTAAGGATGTCACTTGGCAACCTTACGATCATTGTCTTGTTTTGTATGTATTGGGTTTGAAAAGCTGATAATTGTTCTCGTGTGCCAGTGAAGATTATACGACCATTTGTGTTGGTACCAAAGGAGACAAAATCTTTTTCCACCCTCTCCAAGAAGAGGGGCAAAACCATCTTTCTGCCAGGCAATGTCTCTTCTTGTGAGACTCCACTGAAACAATGGAGTTTTATCAGAGATGAATTTGGTCCATTGTTTTCACGGGATTAATGCCAAAATGGGGATAAATGTGCTGCTGTTGTTTGCATCTCTGGTGTGAGCTGTAAGGTAAATAATGCCCCAACATGGTCTCCCTTCAGACAGAAATCTGGATTTCTACCGATTGCAATTTAGCTGCATAGACAATGAAGGCATTATTGTTGCGAAAAGCATTAGAGGCTTCTATAGCACTGGCCATATTCAAGTGACCTTGGGCAGAACCAACTTTAAAAGGTGGTTTTAGTGCACACAGAAAAAAATTTGAGAGAGCCATCTCATCAGAGCTACTTTTCATGCCACTTACTGGAGCGAAGTTCTGCTCCATCAGCTACCAGACAGTTCTATAGGATTCCGTGGTGAATGCAGCCAGTCCCTGGAGCGGTTCAGAGGTCTGATACAGGGAAAAGAATAAAGTCTCACAAGTCTTGATGCCAGCAAACACACAAAGCGCTGACGTGCTGTACAGCTGCTTTGCCTGTGTGATGGGAACAGCCTCGTGCTGAAGCTGAGCCCCCCAGCCCAACTTGAGGAGCAGTTCTGTGTCAGGGGACTCCATTCCCCATCAGCTGTTACAGCTCCAGCCACTGCAGTAGCAAGGTCACTGCTGGTTTTCCATGCTGTGAGCTCTGATCTAATTAGGATTGGACTGAGACCACCAACTCCTCTCACTCAAGTTACAGATCAACAGTCATTCATTTTTATCAGCTGCTATTATTTTTCTGTTAGCTCTGTGCCGAGAATCCCACCCAGTAACCAGCAAGATACTGCATTTTCAACCTTCTGCCAGAGTTATTTTTGGTTTTTCTCTGTGGAATAACACTGAACCAAGAACTCTCTTGAACACAACATGTCTGATCCATGCTCAGACAGTAAATGTTACAAGAGAAATATGTTTTCTTCCAGCTGTACTCTCCCTTTTCCTTCCCTGTTCTGAGGTCTTTGCAGAGAGGTCAAAGATTGGGGGCCTCCCACGTGCTGGAGAACACAGTGCTGCAGTGACAGTGCTACTGCTGGCAGCTCTGCTCCCCAGGAATGACTCTGCCATCACGCCTGGGATTAATCCACGACTCCAAGCAATGTCCAGTGTTTGTACATTCAGCCTCCTTGTTTTTCTCCCAAGACACTGGCTAGCAGTGTCCATCTTCCCAACAGCCAGGATATCAGCACTATCCCCACACTCCTCCAGTTCAGTGCCTCGCAGATGTTTGACCAGAAAAGGACCTTTGGGGACTGGTGTCTAAACTTCCTGTTGGGGTGAGAATGAGATAAAAGATCTGGCCTGATCTGGACTGCTCTAATTTGATTCCCAAGGAGGGAAATCCCTTTTTATTTAATGCATCCTTATTGCCCCAAGCAGTGCAGCTGTGCAGTGGAATTAACCTTGGAGGACACTGGCTGTTACCCAGAGGAGCATGCTGCATGGGACTGCCCACGGCTGGACTTTCCCACTGCCTCTCTCCCACCAGCCCCGGGAAGACGCTGCTTCTCCCCTTGACACTGCTCTGAGGACAGCACAAAGAGGAAGCCAGTTGTCAGCATTAAAACATAAACCATCTTAACTTATCGCAATCACAGCATGCTGTTAAGTCTTCAGCAAGTGTTTTTCAACTTCACACTGAAGTTGTGAAAGATATCTTCAGACTTCTGTAGTGCTTTACAGGGACTATGAAAGGGACTTACTAGATCCTGTCTGCTTAGCTAAATATCCAGGTTCTGCCTTCAAACACATATTTCTGTAAGACCTAAGCTGCTGCAAAATGCTCAAGATCATCTTTTTGACTTACATTCTCAAATACCATGCAGGTCCATCAGGTGTGTTAGCAGCACACAGAACCAGGGACTTTAAAACCAGTCTGTGGCAGATGCCATTGGAAAAAGAAAAAAGGAGAGTGGCTACTAAAAAGCAAATTCCACTCCTGATTTTCATAAATATTATTCTTAGCCGTGGAGTGCTTTGCCTCAGCACTTTGCTTCTTCCTTCCCAGTTCAGTGGCAGTCCTGGTTTCGAGGGAGAAGCTCTCTTTCCAAAAAAGAGCCACATCACACCATGGCTGGAGCAGGAGAGATATTCCCTTCTCTCTGACGCAGCCAGTGACAGTCACAGCTCCCAGACACAGGCCAGGCCATGCACAAGTGATGGGAGAAGCATGTGGCTGCTCCAGTTTGGAAACGGTGGCTTAGCAGGATCAGGGGTGTCATGAAACCACAAGACTTTGAGCCCCACAAACAAGGCGTGCAAGATATTCAGACAGTAGAAAGCAATGTGAATTAACTGGCAATGCTTGGCTTAAATTATACTAACGCCACAAAGCCAGGCTGGCATTTTAAAATATCCACAGTCATCTGTTCTGTCCTGTCTTTGTGGGAAGCAGAACATGTAGGAACAATGACTGCACCAGGGTCAAGAGCTGAGATTGTTGTTCTTTATGGGACTGGGCCAGAGACCCCTGTGAGTCCCTGTTCAGACAGAGCACATCCCAAAGGGAAGATGGGGAAAGAGAGGACAAGGGCAGGACAGCAGGGGGGTCTCAGCACCACTAATTTACAGCCTGGCTGTTGGACAGGTGAATGAGAGGAGGACACACCTTTCTCCCTTCCCAGATGAACCCGCTTCATTCTTTTTTTCTCTCATTCAAAATACACACGATAGCCTTTGTGCTTTAATTGCATTTTTGGGGAAGGAAAAAACACTAAATATTTTGTTTCCCCTACACTGCTGTGCTTCCCCCAGTTGGGGGAAAAAAAATATATCCACCTTGAGAAAATAACACCTTGTTCCCACACATATTGGCACTTGTGCTGCTTCCGTGTCATGTTTGCTCTGTCAAAACAAGTTTTCCTCGCCCCTCAGGGTCAACCCAGCTTTTGAAAACCAAGCTGTCGTCTCCAGGCATCATCACTAGCAGTAGCCAGATAACAGACTACGAGTTCACATTCCAGAATGGTTATGACTAGTGATGAATGAGCCAGCTCAGAGACAGCAGGAATTTCCTACAGGTTACACTGACCTTCCAAGGAACACGTTCGCCTGACTCGGGGAAGGCGGCAAAGAGGACACGTTAGGCCAGGGGGGTGAAGGAGGAAGGGAGAAAACCCTAATTACAAAGGAGGGGAAAGTACAGCACAAATCACTGCTGCTCAGGGGATCTATCTGCTCCCAGAATGCTGCAGGTGCCTTACCCAAGGGTAAATGAAATAATTACGTATTAAAACAAGGTAAAGGCTTTGCCATTGTTGATAGAGAAAAATTGTGGTAAATGCAGGTTACAGGAAGATAGGAAAACCCAAGCTAGGTGTACAATGGTTTATGGATAAATGTTTGGTCTAAAGATCACCAGCAGCAGGATGACAAAACATCACTCCAGTCAACGCAGCAACCCCAAGTGTTCACTCCACATTGTCACAATCCTAACTGTGCAGCTACAGAGACCCTTCCTGCCTGAGGCAGGAACCAGACTTTGGAGCATGGAGAAAGCCAGAACCCATTGCTTGGGCCGTGTTTGGTACCTTTGGTGTGTCTGAACACACAACGGGCCAAAGAGGCAACGAAATCCACCCCAAATGTTGCATTTCAAACATCCCAGTCCTACAGTGCTTGTGTGAGATTATGACTAATGCATCGATTGATAGGATCTGCATTCCCAGGATTTCAGCTGCAGCTCTAAACCCTTCAGCATAGCTAATAAGCATTAATTCACCATTTATCACTTGCACTTGTGAGTATGAAAACGCAGCCTTCCCCTCCATCAGTCAGCCTGAAGTATATTCTGTCAGTCTCATCCCTACCCTACTCCAGGTACAGCCAGTGCTTGCTGCTGTGAGGGTCTGGGGTGCTGAGAGGACCCCAAAAGGCATTTTGTCATTCTCTGCAGAGCCATGATGAGAGAACCCTGAGAGAGAAGATACCACATATCTCTAAAGATACCACATTAAACTCCAGGTGCTGCTGTAAACCCAGGATGAGATATTCCAAGGGTGCCAATCTGCAGAGTTTTCCTAATCCTGTACCAGCCACCAGCCCGAGCCTTCTCATTCATCAGCCCATTTATTAGAGACAATGCAGATGCAGCAGGCACTGAAGAACGAAAAATTATCTTTAGGGCTGGTGAGTTTATAATGTTTGGTACAGGCTGAGTTTTTGCCAAATTAAATTTGCTTATTTAACTGGAGACAGAAATGGAGAGTTCAGGGAACAGTACCTTCTTCTGTCAGCTGCCAGAGTTAGATATAAGACTCTGAATTTTGCAAATACCTTGAAAACTTCTGAGAAAATAGGAAGGAGAAAAATTAGGAAAATATTTTCACTTAAAAATTGCATTTTCCCACCCTTTATGAGTCAACAATTCTAATTCCTTGCTGAACCAGAAACATGCTGAGAAAAAAGTTTTGACTGTGCTATTTTAGGATTTCCTTCCACAGCAAGAAAGAGGGAGTGAGAAAAACCCCTTGAACTTCAATAAATATCTCTGAGGGAGAGTTCAGATCTGTTCTCATTGTTTGCTGACCTGATGCCTATAATGCCTAGTTTTCGTCTCATATTTAAAAAAGCCCCAAAACCATAACTTGTTTTCAATCAAAAAAAGACAACATTAGAAATAAACAGATTTTGTTGCCATGAGCAAAGTTTGTCCTGAGATGCAACACAGCACCTAGAACTCTTGAACTTCCTCATGGAACAAAAGCACTTCTTGAACTGCTGATGTGCTTCTAACGGATGTGTGTCCAGGCAGTTCATTAGTGACAGGGTGACACATGTGCGACCATTCCTGCTGAAGCACAGGTACCCCTTTACTGGGAATTTAGTGACCACCTTGCCCCCTGCCTGTGCTGCTGCTGCTCCCTAGACACATGGAAAACTCCCCAGGATGTAGTGGCCATCCCAGAACCTTTCCTTGGGCTCCTCACCGAGCGAGAGGAATGAAGGTGTGGGTTGTGGTTGAGCATTCTCCCCCTTTGTTATCGCTCGAGTTTGTGCTTCATCACTTGCCATGGTCAACAAAGACCCTTTGAAGTCCCTCTGCACGCGAGTGGGAAGCTCCTTTGGAGTCTTGCTGCGTGAGGAACACACAGTTTGAGGAGTCCCTGCTCCAGTCAGGAGGGAGCAGCAGTTTGTGAAGGACAGATGTTTGGGAGCAGCAATAGCCCTGCAGGGACCCCTGACTCGAGTCAAACACCAAATATAGCCAGCTCTCAGGGATACTGAATAAGCTGTAAAGAATGAAACTCTAATACCCCGTCCCAAGTGAGAAAGGGGAGAGGATGAAAGGCCAGGATGTTGTCCTTACCCCCAGAAGTCACACTGCAGCTCAGCACTCAGGTCAGCTGTGGCAACATCCATTTTTCCAGCGCTGTAACTATTTCCACTCCTCTTAACCCTCCAAGCATCTCCCCCTCCCCACACTCTACATCCCATCATATGACAAATGAGTTTGACCCTTCTCCAACCCCTCTCTGCAGTCTCTCATGGCTCCGGCACCGTTTGCTTCCTGCCTTTATTAAATCAGATGGGCTGTGTGTGCTCCGAGGCCCAGAGCCAGAGGAACACAGAGAGACAGGGAATTAAGGGCCATCCTCTCCCAGCCTCCAGGGCTCTGTGTCTTCCATTTCCTCACTCTGTTGCTTCATGAACGTGCCATTCCATCATTTTTTTCTCACTCTCATGATAAAATCACTCCTTCCACCCACCAGAAGGAGAAAAATGCAGGGCTCTCCCCAGTGTCACTCTACACTGCAGGACTGCATTGTGGGCTTTCCAAGGTATTTATTATTGCACTGCCTCACTTGGACAAGGGTGATTCCTTCAGCTTCTGTCCCTTTCCCCACTGCTTATTTTTCTTTCTTTCTCTTTCTTTCTTTCTTTCTTTCTTTCTTTCTTTCTTTCTTTCTTTCTTTCTTTCTTTCTTTCTTTCTTTTCTTTCATTTCCCTGCACCTCTGACCTTTTTATTCCTTCTCCCTGCCCAACCCACTCTGACAATTTGCCCCTCTCTGAACACCAGTTACCCATCTCTCTAGAGAGGGCCATTACCAAATCTCTGGTCACTAGAGATTTCTAAAATTTTCTCTCTGACTTTTGAGGACCTTATTTGCTTCTTATCTCACTGTGTTGGGACAGTGCTTTCTCACTTGTGTTTGGATGGGATGAAGAAAGATTGAGAGAACAACTCAAGCTGAACACTTCTTTTGGAAATTATTAGGTCTTTCAAACAAAGATCCAGTGGGGATGGGTTGTTCTGCCTCACTTCTCCTGAGCTTTGAGAGCCTTGGCTGGGACTTCTGCAGCCAAGAGGACCTGAACACTCCCAGCTGTGTTCTTTTAGGGACCCCATCACTGGGGTTGTCCCTGCTGATGGTCTCGATACCTGTTAGTCATGATTTTCCAAATGTGGGTATTTCACTTCTAATCTGAACAAAATCAAATGCAAAAACATCAACATCCTTCACAAAAGGTGAGTTACTTCTTTCTCCAAGCCAGGCAGCCCAGTTCCCACACCACTCTGGCAGAACAGCACCAGACCCTCGTGCACCTGAGGACAGCACTCACCTCTTGCCAGCCCTGACAATCTCTGACAGTTCAACATTCCAAAGTGAGAGATTTGTGTCCCCCATTAGAGTAAGTGGGACTTGAAAGCAGATCCTGGAATTGAATTCCACACTTTCTAGGGTGGCGGATGTATAAATACTGCATGGAAGATCAATAAATGATTACTAGCTCTGTTAACAAGTGGCTAATGTCTTGTTACAGACTTTTACAGAGTCCAGTTGGTCAATAGGTTGCATTTAACCATGACTTATGATCACCTATATCACATAATAACCATGCCCGTAATATCCTTACACAGTCTATTCATCATGCATTAATCCTTTTACATTTATTTATGAATATACTCTTACTCTAATGTTTCACCAAATGGAGTAATAACAACTGGCCAAAGAAGAAGAGCTGTGCATTTTGCAGCCATGTTTTACCTGGCCCAAGGAACTGGTTTTGAATCACAGGTTCAGTTCAAACCCACTCCCAGAAATTAGATTTGAAGCATTAGTTCAGCCTAAAAGTATTCTGAGACTCCCTGAGTTCAGTGGGAGGGAACACAATGAGCCATCTCAGGTGGACAGCGATGGAGGAAAAACACCAAGATGCCCAGAGCAGCTGTGGCTGCCCCTGGATCCCTGGCAGTGCCCAAGGCCAGGCTGGACGGGGCTGGGAGCAGCCTGGGACAGTGGGAGGTGTCCCTGCCATGGCAGGGGTGGGATGGAATGAGCTTTAAGGGCCCTCCCAACCCAACCCTTTCTAGGATTCTCTAACTCTATGATTCTTGGGGGAGAAACATCAACCATGAATGAATAAATGGAGGCACAGACTCCAGTAACGAAACAAACTATTGCAAATTCTCTGTTTAATGTCTTTGGACTAGAAACTCTAAGTCTCTATGTGCCAACTCCAGCTCTGCCTAGAAAGTCCTTCACTGATGTACCCTACACAGCCACTCAAAGTGAACCTTGTGACTCAATGGAAGGGTCTCCCTTACTCCCTTCTATCCTTACTCTTTCCCATCCCCAACCTCCACATGGATCATTTTAGGTCGATTTTAATTTTAGGTTGATTGATTTAAATTTTAGTCTGATTTTTCTCTGTGTGCTTTCACCATCTAGTAAGCGGGAGAGTGAACGTGGCCAACAAACTCTGCTGCACTTTCACTTTACTGTTAAACTTGGTTTTGCTGATAAACTTGTTTTTGCTCTGAGTGACCTAAAGCACTCATTTGTGACAAGCTGGTGACACTCCCCTGGCAGTGCAGAGGAACAGGGAGCCCCCTGGACTGTCACCTCCAGCCATGGAGCCTTTTCCACACCAAATAGATCCTTGTTCTAAGAGCTCCAGCTCGTACCTCTTGATTCACTGCTCCACCTGTGAGGGATCCTGGACTGCCTCATCCCCGTGTATTGTCACAGAACAGAACAGCTTCAAAGCTTCAGTAATTTATGTCAAAATCTGGGCCCTCCACACCCTCCACTCAGCAAAGCCATTAAAACACAAGACTCAATATCTACTTTTTTCCCTTCGTATGTCCAGACTGGTGAGTGCACCAGCTATTGTACATATAATTGTGAGGAGCGTTAAGTTTTGCCTATCATCTTAAAAATCAAGTAGTTAAAGGGTATTTCAGAAATACTTAATGGGATTTTCCCACCAGCAAACCCTGTGCTCAATGGCACTTTTTAATAACAGCAGAATCAAAATCTCATTTATGGACTAAGAAGGTTGTACTGAGGGTAACATTAGGGGAGGCTTTGCCAGAGAAAACAGCAGACTTAGTAAGAGAAGGGCTCAAGAGTATTAGTAAGAAAAGTTGTGAGCTGCCTACAGGCTTTTTCTGTTCTGGTATCAGAGGGGAAGAAAAGCCCCTGTGGTTGATTCATTATGCCATTTCATTTCTTCATATATAATTTACATGCAATGTAAATACGGTAAATTATTATTTCTGGATTGCATTCTTGGGCCCTGATCCAAAGCCCACTGAAGCTGAGAGAAAGACTTCTAGGTTGCAAAAATATCAAACATTATTGAGAAACAGGCCTGTTCTGTGCCAACACTCATTAGAAGGGGCTCCAGCAAGGGTTAAAGACTCAGGGCCCTGCTCAGCAAAATGTTAAGTACATGCTTAACTTTAAGGTTATGCTGAAATCCCAAGTGGATCTAAAGCACATGGTTAATTGCTTTGCTGAATCAAAGCAAGCACAGATTTTTATCTGAATTTAACTGCTGCGTAATCTGGAATACAGCGTGGCTGACACCACAAGGAACTTTCTTGAAGAGCTTTGGAACTTTCTTATTCTGGATCCTTCCAGCCACAAAAAAAACCCATAAGGAATAATCACAATGACCAGAACTGTTTACCAAGTCAGGGGAAGAAAAAAACATTAGTTCTGTATCAGCTTAGTTCTTAGAGGAAGATTTGCATCTGTTTTTCTTTCACATTAACTTCTTTGCTGTTTGGCTTTTCCCATCATGCTGCTCCAGGAGCTCCGTGGGTAAATCCTCCTACCTCAGGAGCAGCAAAAATTCTTTATTTGGGCGGCAAAGCAAAGCCAAGTGTCTGAAATCTCAGTTATTGGATCCCAATAATCCCCTGCTGGAGCAAGATGACTTCAAAGGTCTTTTCAATTAAAATCTCACAGATCTAACAATTCTGGCTAACAGCAGGAATTCAGATGCTACTCATGGCCTATCCCCCCCACCTTTGGCTTACCTTCCTCGTACTGCGGCACGGTGGAGAATATCCTCATGGACAAGTGAAGGAGCTCTCTTCACCTCCCTAATTCCATGTGATAGATCCAGTTTCTCTATCATTTCATTCTCCCCACACCTGAATTTAAAGGCAACTTCACCACCTTTCATCCTCTCAAGGCTTTTTGTCAGGTGATGAAAAACAATTAGTCCTGTTCCTGAGGTGAAGAACTCAAAGTCTGGCAAGTTTAACTATGGCCAAACCAGTTGCTGCTCAAGTAACCGTGCAAGTACCAACAGGCTGGCCTGCTCCAACACAGTGGCCTTGGCTTTTAATGGTCTTTTAAAAAAATACATTTCAAAATTCACAATCCCAGTCACAGGAACTTTCAGCATTCTGCATGGGATCGCACAGAAAGTTTGTGGCAAAGCAGTGACAACGACTCAGTCATAAATCCACCAATTCCCAGGTTTGCACCTCAACATTGAATCATCCAGCTCTACCACATCCCTTGGGCTCAACGTACTGCCAGCAGGGCCCCTTCAGAAGGACAGGAACATGTCCTGTAGCTCAAGAGCTCCCAAATTCCTTGGTTTTCTTCCTACAGCGCTCTCAGAGCAATTCCAAGGTTTTCTGCCTGTTACTTCGTAAGGAAACAGCAAGTCTGAAAAGCACAAAGGGCTGCAAATAAACGTTAAATAAACTTTCCATTTCACCTGCGAGCCTTGGGATGTCAGTGCAGGCTCCCTGCTCAGGCTCTCCCATCCCCCTGGGAACACACAGTGCCCTGATCCTTCAGCTCTCCTCGGATGGCCACGGCTGCTGCTGCTTTGGGGAACTTCTGGAGAAATCACCAGAGCTGCACAGGGATTTGGTAACGTCATCAGGAATGAGGAAAGATTGCAGGGGAGAATTCATACATACTAAAACCAGAGAGACAGCTCTGATATGGGTGCTGGAGGTCTTTCAAGGTTACCATATGCCACTGGATTAATCCCAACAGTCTTAAGGCAGAGGTGAGAAATGTTCAAATTATTTGATTAACTTCAAAAGGAAAGATTTTTACGCCTCTAACTCTTGGCAGCCCACCTCTGCTCCCAAGCCAAGAAGAACTAGAAACCTCATGAGAAAGCCAGCTCCATACCTCTGACCAACAGATTCCAAAAGTGTTGCAATCTTGGCTCACTTAAATCAGCCAGTTCTGAGAAGGAAAAATCTGTGCCAGTGTTACAATAATTGCCTGTCAGGATCTCTTTATTGAAAAGCCTACTTTTTGCCTTTTAAGTGGAAATTGGGACAGCCATGGAGAAATATCAAAGGTGTATTTTGCACCACTGAGAACTCCTGACAAGCAGGCAACAACCAACTCCCTCCCAGTTTCACATTTGCTGTAACAGCCCGTCAGAAACACACTGGGGCTGTCAGTGGGCGCCCACAGAGAATGATCTGTACTGACCCACTGCAGCCGACCAGGAGTCAGCATCTGCCATGAGACTGCAGGATTCCATTCCAAGTACTCCCAGGGAATTTCCTTTCTCCCTTCTTGCCCAAGTGAAAGTGAAGCAGAAGCTGTCTCAGCTGCTGGACACTCCTTCCTGCTGGCACTTACCCTGGATGGAGCACTCCAGGGCAGGGCAAATTCTCTGATCGGGGCAGAACCTCCAACCCCAGGAAGCCACAGTGTGAATAATCCTCCCTCCAAGTATGCCAGCAGAACTGAGAGCTTGGAAGTGCCAGCCACTGGATTAAAGCTCCTCTTGGAAATTTCTCTCTGTTGTGGGGCAATCAGGGACTGTAACAGCTCTAAATCCCCACTGTATCCCAGGGCAGCTTTTAGCTGGGCAGTTGGAAAGGAGCAGCAATACCTCTGCACTTCAATCTATTCCCAAAGCTCTGCTCTGCCACCTTCCATAGCCGGGGGCTCTCCTCCGGCTGCCAGCAGAGAAGGGAGCGAGAGGCATTCCCCTTGTAGGGGAACAGCAGATAATACTCCATCCCTGAAGGTGCAAGAAGCTCACACCAATAAATCAGGGAAATGAAAGGCGGAGGTTTGCGTAGGTGCCTGGTTTCTATCCCACAGTCCCACTCCCAAGGGAGCTTTCCTGCTGCCACTCCCTAGCAACCCCACCAGCACTTGTTTTATGAGTCCCTGAGCGCCTTCAGGGGTGCAAGGCTGAGCAAGGTGCTGTGTGGGCCACGGCACGACGAACACTTGCGCTCTGAGGGGCTGCAGGTGAAATCAGGGCACAGACACACCCCGAGGAATGTTCTCCATGGGCAGGAATCCCACGGCACGGGGCACAATCCAAGTCGTTTCCAACCTGAACGGCTGCCTCACGCTCCCAGGGAATGATGCAATGTAACACACTGGTTTCCAATTTCACAAACCTGGAAAAGAACCTTCACTGATGTCTTTTGAATTCAGCTGTCTATAGTGTAAATAACATTCCCCTTAAATGTGCATTTTAATTCTAATGGCAGCTGATCAATCTGTTCAGATAGTGTAACTCTCACAGTGTTCTGTGAAGCAGAACGTGTTATAAATTTGTTATTTTTATGTAGCAGAGTATTTTTTCCTATTGAATAAAAAAAGCCCCACACAAGCTAAATCAGAAGTGTACAGAGGGCTAAGCCAGAAATTATTATTTAATTACTGGTGCATGACCCGTGGGTCCTTGGAAATAAGTTCTTTCTTCACAGGGAAGTCTGAAGAGCTTGAAAATGAGGGGATTACTGAACAGAACAAAGATTTCAAAACAAGAAGTGGTGCACACAACCTAGAAATTTAGCTTGGCAAAGCTCCTTCCAAACCCACCCTCCCCAGCTGCTCCTCCCAGGCCAGCTCTCCAGTGCAAGTCACAAGAAACTGCTGCTCAAGAAACTGCTCAGAGGAGGAAACACTGGGCTGATGCCAGCACTGTCCTGGTGCTGTTTTGGCCACCAAAAGAGGCTGCTGTAAGCAGCAGTTCCAGGGTAACACTCACACCTGCTGCCCCCTGGTCTCACCAAGAAGAGCTTTTAAACTTCTCCAGAAAACCTTTCTACCCATGTGCAGACACGTTGTCACACAGTGCGGTGCGTCAGACAACAAACCAGGTGCTTATCTGTAGGTGTTTTATGGATGCCAAGTTCTCCCTACAGAGGCACAGGAACCCTCCAGCTCTGGCAGGATCCCGTGTGCAAACCCTGCACTGGAGCAAGCAGGCTCTAACTCACAATTTCCCTCCGCTCCACGCTTGGCCCACGTTGAGCTTCTGGCCCCACATCTGTGCCAGCTGGGGAGGAAATCACACTGTACTTCTCTCGTGCCAGCTCTTAGGTGTTGCAGCCTTACTCATCCTCATACCATCACACTGACACGTTCCTGATTTGCCCAGACTAGAGCTGGCAGGGCTTGGGGAAAGACTTTACTGGTCAGCTCCAGTTGACTCATTCCCAGTGGTTGTGAAGTCAACAGAACTGACACACAGGCATCCTACACTGAGCTTCAACTTCGCCTTCCCTCTGCTGGAACAGAAGTGCTTTCTCATCCCTGTAACTGTGCACACTCCAGTCACCCTTTCACATTGCTGGGACACCTGGTTTCTCATGTTCCATACTCTAGATTTCCTGTTGTGGGAGACTCTCGTTTTCCCTCAGTGTCCTGGCCCCTTAACAAGGGCCTTCATACAAAATATTTCCTGGCTCCACTCTGTTATGGAGGTGGTGGAGTCACCATCCCAGGAGGTGTTTAAGGAGAGACTGGATGTGGCACTCAGTGCTCTGGTCTGGCTGACATGGTGGTGTTGGGTTATAGGTTGGACTTGAATCTCAGAGGTCTTTTCCAACCTAATTGATTCTGGGATTCTCTCTAGACGGTCCCCATCCTCAAGTGCAGGTCTCTTAAGGTCCTCCTTCATGTCATTCCTCACAAAAGTGTTATGTCCCTTCAAAATCCCTGTGGGTACATTAGCCAAGGACATTCCCAGTAACTACCCAAGCTCCAGTGGACACTTGAAGTCCATCTGGACCTTTTGACAACACTAGTCTCATGCTAGCTGTGCCTTCCACACAGGACTAGAAATACAGAGACCCTGAGCTCATGGGGTGGGGGACAGATGCCAGCAGTCCTTTCAACTGTGCAGGGAACACCCTTGATGCCAGTTTTTCTGGAGGTGATTCCTAACACCCAACTAGTGAACAAGGAAGCGTATGCAGGTGTCTCCTCTCACCATGCCCAAAGTGGAGCCAAACGCCCCTCGTGCATCCTGCCCTCTGCCAGCTGAGACAGCAGAAAAGCCTCACTGGTGACAAGGAGAAGCTGGAGCCAGTGCTGACCCAGAAAGATCCATTCAATGTTTGAAGAATCAAATCCTTTTTTTTAATATTAGTGCTCAGGAATACCAACTAAAATTAATGGGAGGAAGAAAGGCTTTTTGTGTATGGCTTGCAGACCTTCGTGAGGGTGAATTTATATGCAATGCACATCTACCTGAAGTGAACTGTCACTGACTGTTTCCCAGGACAGCATCAAGCCCAGTGTAAAAGCTGGACTCAGCCAGACTCCCCAGCTCTGCAGGACAATGGACAGGGAGAAATAAATCCGCATCTGCAGCACAAGTTAATAACAAAGCAAAACCCAGGATCAATGTCTTCAACGCCCAACACCGCATGAACCGAGACACCAAAAAGCAATTCAAGGTTAACATCTGTCACTCTGAACTCCATCCAAAACTGATACATGGAGTCAGACTATTGAATGAGCTAAGAGTCGGGTTCTTAAAGGACTCAAACCCATCAAATCAGCCCCAGATTTCCAATAACTAAACATCTACTGAATCCCTTAAAAGGCAGATTTCCAGACGAGGGCTGACACATAGAAGTCTGTTCATTTATTCAGATGGCCAAACAGGAATCAGGACTTCTCAAAGACCCCACTCCCACGTCTGGCAGTCATGAAGAGATGCCACCTAATGAAAGACACAACCTAATGAGTGACAAGAATCAGTCAGTGATGCAGTGATGGGATTCATAAATCAATCCAAGACTCACTAAACTACAACCAATGGAAACAAGTAAAAAGTGACCCCTAGCACCAGTACTGAACCCTTCTTTATCTGATACTGATGAAAACGGAACCACTTCATGGCCTCAGTTTTAGATGCCCACCAATACCACGTTGCTGGGATTTTAAGCCCAGTCCTAGCCTCATGTGCCTGGAGAAATTCCTATTCCAGCTATTTGTTTGCCAGCCCAGCCCGAGAGCAGCTGTGAAGACCCAGGGAGATGCCACAGTGAGACTGGCAGTGGTGCTGAGCACGGGGAAAGGAAGCATCCCAAGAGGTGTAACTTCTGAGGAGCAGAAATTAATAAAGGCAACCAGAATTTTTTCAGTTCCCCGTACTTGATTAATGCAAGTGATGCCAACAGTTACATGAAAGCAACTGAACCGTACATTTATAGCACATTTCTCCACAAGATGTACTTCTCTGAGACCTGAGACTTGCAGGGGAGGAGTCCTTAAACACCTATTTAACAGTCAGGAACTCTGTGATTTAGGGATGGACCTTTCGGCTGCTCTCTCCAGATTGCACCGACTGCAGAGGGGGTCAGAGGGCTGAGGACCCCCTTCCAGGGATCTAAGCTGAAGGTGCAAAGTTAAAATCAATGCATCTGCCCATGGCAGAGCTTTCAGATGAGTTCAAACGCAGCAGGTGAGGAACTCTCTGTACTCAATCATCCTTAGGTGTGTAAATGCTTTTGGCTTTGCTGTTACTCACCTGACTCCAGTGCTTTGTGCTCTCCCCAATACATCAATATATAAACAGAGCTCACAGACAGATGGGTGTGACACTGCTTCCCCAAATATTAGTGATTTATTCCCAGTCCCTCAGATATTATTTTAATACATCTTACTTTGTCAATATAATGGTGATGGAATGCCCCTCCAGGTGAAAAGCAAAGCACCTCTGTTCAAAGCAGCAGAGAAACAAGGGAAAGCAAACGAGCAAGATGTGTTAGATGCTGTCTCAGGAACACCTGTGCTGCAACAGGGGTTAGATGATGTAGGTACAAGGTCTCTCAGGTTTGGATCTCACAGGGCTCTCCCACCACACCCCAACACCCTGCAGGTCGTGCACAGGAGCAGCGACTGGGCTGTGCTGCTGTGAGAAATGAAATCTACACTCAGTAACTATTGGTCTCACACATTTTAGACCCATACTGGAGAAATCCTCTGGAAAGCGAAGGCTTCCCGCAAGCTTTAGTTCTAAGGTGACACATATCAACCTAGGTATTATAACATACATTTTATAAATGTGAACAAGAATGTGAGGTAAAAAATCCCAACAACCCAAAAAAGCAACAGATAGAGGGACACAACTTCACCATTTTAACAGATCCCAGTGGAAGGAAATGCAAACACTACTAATAACTGCAACACTCCTTCTTTCCTACGGCGTAAGTTGTCTTGCACATTCCTGCATTTTCTGCTAAGTACAGGACTTAATATAGTATTCTCTCCATGAAAAGATGTTTGTCCGAAGACAGACATGACACACAGTCAGCCTGAGTAAACATCAGGGTTCATAATTTGTATTTTTTGACATTTTGTGCAGCCTTAATGTTAAATTAATCTTGTTTTATTGCATTTAACTGCGCAGTAGTTGGAACTGACAGCTAAGTTGCTACCACCATCAGAGCTCTGGGAACTGAATTTCTTTTCTCTTCATTTAAGCCAACCCTCTGTAAGCTTCACTGATTTTGGTAGAGGAACTACCAGATCATACCTTCACAGTGACAGAAACTGAGGCCCAAAGTCTTTCTGAGAGACTTGCACCGAGTGACAGCTCACTCGTTTCGTTAGAGAGAAGCAGAGTAAATACCTTAAAGTCTCCGGGCTTCTCTTGTGGCTTCTCCCAGCTCCAAACCCTAAGGACTTCCTGAGCATCTCCAGATCCAAGTAATGGCCATCGAAGTCAACAGCATCTTAGCAGAAAACAACCCTGACTGCTCTGATCTGCAAATTGGGCCCCGAAGTTCCCCTGCCCCGAGCACTGGGCTGCATGGCCCAGGGCACAGCAACACTGACCCTCTCACAAAGCCTTGTTTTGTTTGGATTCCTCGTTCAGTGGATTGCTAATGGACAAGGATATGCAGGAAGGGATAAGAAGAAGAGTATAAAATGTAAATGCACATATATAGTTTTTCTTTTGCTTCCCCCCCCTCTCCATTTCACCCTTTATAAACACAGCCTCCCTCTATATAAATATATAACCATGCATCTTTGTGTACTGGAGCCCAGGGCTAATGTTGAGCTGACAATAGTGGCACTAATGCTAATGAATTCTGATTATTCGGATCGGTCATTAAACTAATAAGCCCATCTCCAAATTAGCGTGGCTGCTTCAGCCAGCGAAAATTTAATCAAATCTGCTTCATTATTTCAGACGTGGTGCACTTTGGCGAAAGTGACTGCAGGAAAGGAGAATGGGACCCTCATCTGATAATTTTATCACTTGACTGCCAGACCATGAAAAAATCGGTGTGATGAATTTTTTTTCTCTGGGGGGTGAGGGTGTGGAGCAGAGGGTGTGTGCACGCGTGTGTGTGCGTGTGCTCCTGGAGCTTTCGCTCGTGTTCCCTCCTAATTAAACTGAACCATCCTCCCTTCCTCTGCCCTGGAACTGTTTTGTTTTTTCCACATCTTCCCCACCCCCTTCAACATCTTCGCTCTCTTCTCTTCCTTCCCCCAGGTCCTCCTCTGCCTCCATCTCATCTCCTTTGCACGCATGACCAAGGAGCAGCTTTCAGCATGAGACAGAGGTTGATGAGACTTCCCTGAGCCGCACAGCAGTGCAGCCTCTGTCTTGCCCAGCTCCAGCCTCCTTAGGCACAGATCTGCCCCTCTTTGCCTCCTCACCCTTATTTTTCTCTCCATTTCTGAAAAAAACCAAAAGCAGCAGACATATATTCTGGGAAAACCCCCCAACTTTCTGTCTTGCTTCCCTCCCTTGTTTTCACTTGGATTGTGAGCATTTTAAATGCAGCTTCACCATCACTCCAAGAACAAAATCAAGCCAACCTTATCAAAGAATCCCAGAATGGTTTGGACTGGAAGGAACCTCAAAACCCATCCAGTTTCAGTTTCACCCCCTGCCATCAGCAGGGACGCCTTCCACTATCCCAGGTTGCTCCAAGCCTCATCCAACCTGGCCTTGGACACTTCCAGGGATGAGGCAGCCACAGCTTCTCTGGGCAACCTGTGCCAGGGCCTCACCACCTTGGCAAGAAAGACTCACCCTCTATAGAAATCTATTCCCCTCACATTTCCATATGGCAGAGATCCATTAATTCCTCCAGTTACTGAAGCTCAACAAAACAACAAAGTATTCCCAAACCAAATATGGATTTAAAAACAACATTCCAAAGCCAGTATGTAAATAAAGTATAAAAAAAAGGATCAGTGCTCACAAATGCATGAGCCTCATCAGTGTGCAGCCATGTTCAGTGCTCTTCTCTCAGTAACCGTGTTCAGAAAGACAAATCTCACCTTTGGTACTTGATGGCCCTGCTGGCAGTGAAATAGGATAAGGCATCTTGTCAGTACAAACATAATAAAGCAGTGGCCATCCCAACAGCCAGGAACAGCAAAGGAGCCAAGGCAAAACACGTCCTTCTCCAACAATGAGCCAACATCCAAAACCTGGGAGCACATGTGAAGAAAAGCAATTTCAAGCAGCAGCCATTTCTGCTCCAGCACATGGTACATGTCTCAGGACTTTACTGGCAATGGTCTGAAGGCACCTGCAGGTCTTGCATTATTCCCAGAGGTACTCAGTCTTCAACTTCTGGCACAGATTTCCTGTCAAAATCAGGATTCAATTCCCATAACTAACAGCATCCCAGATCTAAACTGGTCACCTAGGTTCCCTTTATCTGCAAAAGACAGAAGAGCTTCCAAAGGGCTACTCCTTGACTTCAATCACGATCATTTCCAGACAGAAGGAACACTCCCTGCAGGACAGCCTGGTTTTCTCCCATGACTGTATTAGAAATGCAGAGGGTTCTCTTTGATTTGACCAAAGTTACGACTAAAATTAAGCATGATGAGCTCTGGACCAAGGAAACATTATCTGTGATATATCCTGGCCAGACAAGGTTTGTGAAGGTCTGAAGCATCTATGTGCACAGGAGTGATCTGCAACAGAAATCTTTACAAGTGGAATCAGGCACTGAGGATAAAGTTGACTGGCAGCCGACCAGGCTGTCAACAGCATCAAACACAACTGTGCAGATGCCTTCTAAGAAAGGTACCAGAGTGATATCCTTCCATCAAGCCAATGAGCTCGAAATGCTCACAGGAAAGCAGAAAGGAAGACTTTGGATCTAATGCCATCAGTTCAATGAGGCAAACAAAACATATGCTCTCTTGGTAGAATCTCTAGTAATCCCTTAGTTGACATCCAGCTCTGTTTGCTGCTCGCTGGATGCCAAGCTTCAGCCTGTGACATGTTCCACTGTGCTAAAGTGCTCTTCTTCTCCCCTTCCATCACCTCCTGCTTCCAGGTCCTACCCACTCAGCCCTCCTTAGGCAAAGCACAGCACATGGACCTCCTCTGGACAGGTATCTCATCCAAAGGCTCGTGGGTTTAGCACAGAGTTCCAGACAGACTGGGCTTACCCCAAACTCAGAGCTCTCTAACAGGACCTGACTGCAGACTCCCTTCCCCAGCCTTGTTCAGACTGTTCCAGTGCTTCGGAGCGATTCTGCTGCTCCTCCTCCTCCTCCTCCTGCCCTTCAGAGCTCACTTACCCAGTAAAACATTCCATCTGATTTCAGAGCTGAAGAACTGCAAAGCTAAAAGGCAATTAATCCGACTGAGGATACAGAGGATAGTAGCTAGGAACGGAACTGGGATCTTGTGACTGACAGTTTTAGCAATTAGACAGCTCTTCCTTCCAAAATTCAGGCTGATTTAGTTGATTTCTCTCAGAGAAGGTTCTTCCTCGCTGGGCCACAGAGGAAAGGAGGAGAGGACACAAGTGACAGGTACACACATCTAAGTGAGTTAGGAGTGGAGGTGAAAATACTCAGCAGAATGCAAAATACAGACGTAACACAAGCTTTTGGACATCGGAGAAAGCAAAGAACGAAGAATTTGAAACTACACCCAAGCACTGCAAAGCAGCCTTGCTGGGCCAGAGAGATCAGCAGCACCTCAGCCATCACCTCCCACTGCCACCCTTCTGTGAGAGCCGTGTCACAGCAAAGGAGCCAGAAACACTCCAAAAGCCAGGACCATGGAAAAGCATTTCAAAAAATGTTTTAAAAACCATTTCTCTGAGCAAGGCTGCTGACCCCACTATCCTTTCAAACCAACACTGCAGAAACAATTCCTTTTCCCTTCTGCTCAGGAATTAGTGCCAGTCAGGATCCAGGTGTACACACAGAGAGACACACAGAGCAGGTTTGCTACGAGAAAGGTTCAAGCTCTCGTGTCCTATCGCCTGGAGGAGCAGGGGACATTTAGATCGTCCTCTGAGAGGGCCAGTGAGACCTTTAGAAATGACACACGGATCGGGAGCCCTGAGATTCAAAGAGACAGGTACTCTGGTGGCCTTCTCAACTCTCCTCTCAGTCGTCAGGACAAAAGTTGGCTGCAGCCATGAACTATCCCCTCCTGGAAAAGGCCTGCCCATGGATCTGTGTCAGCACTGATTAGCTGTTGCCTGGCACGTCATCCATTTGCCATTTGTTAGGCCAAACATGCCAACATTGGTAATCTAATCTTTGGCCGGCGACGGCCTCTTCCAGGTTAAATGTATTAAAGGAGTGGAGGAAACGGGGCTGATTTCACAGGCTGTGGCCTGCAGCTTTCCACCATGGCCTGACCCCCCTTCCCGCCCCCTTCCCTGGAGATTGCCGGGGTCAGGACCTCCCCAGCATGGAGCTGAGTAAAACACTAACAGAGAGAGATGAGAGGATATTGGAAACATATTCTCAAGGCCTCAGTGCTTTGGAAATCTGAGAAGAACATGAGGCGTTAACTTAGAGCTTTCACTGCTGGGTTGTGTCTGTGTGTGTGTTTTTTAAAAAAAAAACATGTTTCCACAAGAATTTGATAAAGATATCAGTAAGACAAGGTTGAGGGGTTTTAATGCAGCAGCAGAAAAAGCATAGGGCTCTGTTCATGGGAGAATCCGTGTTACAAGACACCTTAACCCACAGCTTGTGTGCTGGCAAGAGGGACACTTGGTTTTTAAGGAATATTTCAAGTATATCAGGTACATCTTCTCAAAAAAAAAAAAAAAATTCATTTTTATCTGCCAGAGGTTCCAAGGTTTCAGAGCTAACAGCACTGCTCAGTGCCCTGGCAGGGAGGGATGCTCCTGGGAATATGAAAATTGAGAATTAGGGATCTGAAACCAAGGAAAACAGCCATTCCCAGAACAATTTTTTTCCCCCTGAAGGTAAGGGAATTCTCCTACAGAGGTGCCACATAGCTGAGTGTGTGAGACCCCTTGGAGCTCTGTCTTGAGCAGTTTGAGGTCCCTAATGAGATCATTTCACTAAAATTAGAGGTTAGAAATGAACTAAAGGCTTTAACACAAATGAGGGTACAGAGGACCAGCACTAAATCCCAGAGACAGGCTCTGCTGCAGCTCAACATCAGATTACAGATGAAAACACTTAGGAAAGATTTCCTAGAAAGTTCCCTTGCTTTGAAAACAATACTCAGGATGTTTCACAAATGACCCAAAATAAGAGAATTTTCTCCGGCTTTAGTCCATCACAGCAGTCAGGGTTGTGTTGGTTCCCAAAAAGCTCATGGACATGAGCTGCCCATTCTCATTATTATCACTGCTTTATTTGCATGTTTCTCTCCCAAGATTAGCTTGGGACAACATTTCCTCTGTCCTGTCAACATCCATGTACTCGGGGAAAATTTCATACTTACATAGGGGAAAAAAGATAAGTCTGCAATGACCATTCTGACTGAAAGACAATTTACATGATGGAAAACCTTTATTTTGAGTGCCTCACCACTCAAAATAATATTTGTATCTCAGAATTGGTTCTTTCCTTTGGGAAAAAATTTTAATGAAGCTGAAATATTTGTAGCAAAACGTAGCCTGTCCCTGGACACTGAGAGTTCCCAGATGGAACTGAATGCTCACGTCAGGAAGCCAATTCCTTCTTTGTAGTTTGCTTGGTGCTAATGTGTATTTTTTATCAGTTATTTCTTCGGTGCTAATTCATTCGACTTCAAATAGGCTGCTGACACCAGCCAGTGGGGTAGGAAATGGATATAAAGGTGGAACCAATCTGGGAAGGGAGAGTGATCAGGGCACTGGGCTGTGCTGGCAACTCGGTGCTAGGCACAGACAGAACCTGACACCCAAAAGAAGGCATTTAATCCCACTGATGCTGAGTGGAACGGACAGGACAGAGCAGCTGCAAGCAAACTTCACTTTCTTTAATCCTATGTTCCTGCTTAACATCCCCTTTAAGAGAAGAATGGGCTGGGGGAGATGTCTATGATCTGTCTGAAGAGATGACAGGCAAGAGGAGGCTTTGGGGGGGTTGCTGAAGGACAGACCCTGTGGGCAGGGAAACGTAAGTGCCAGCCCATTCACCAGCTGTCCTCAGCATAACAGCTCAGGCATCCAAAAATCACCACAGAGACTGAATTCCCAAATACCACTGTTGGGAGAACAAGGCATTCAAATGAGATCATCCCGTGATGCTCAAATGCTGCAAAAACCCCATTCTCTGAGTTTTGCACTTTCTGGTTTAGGCTTAGAAGTGGAAAAGGCTAAACTGTGTCAAAAAGCACTTTCCCTCACTATTCCCAGTTGTTTGCCTCAAATTCACGAAAACCCCTCATGGCTGAAGGGCCCATTTTCCCCAGTAGGTCCATCCCACACAGCCAGGCCACAGGGGCCCCTGAGAAAGGTCCCATTTGGGTGTGATACAGAGCCCTGGGAAGCATCTCAGTTATAGGAGGACTTGGGAGAGACTGCTGCAGAGTCCAGCTGAATTCTCCAACCAGAAACCCCTCAGGACAGGTCTTTCCTCAGGTCTGGAATCTGGAAAACACTTGCCTTATTCACATTCCCTTCAAATGACCTGCAAGATCTGGCTCCAAGGCTTACCTCTCCCCTAGATTTTATTTCTCCCCCAGAAAGAGGAGTTAAGTGAGTTCAGGAAATGTTTTTTATTTTGAATGTGGTTCTATTTCCCCATTTACTACGTGAATTCTCTACGCAAAGCCAGTGCTGTATCTATAAATATGTTTTCTTTACTGAACTTGATGGGATAACTCAACATTTCCTGATCTGGCCCCAGTCCATCCTTCAAAATACCATTTTCCTTGTGGCTCCCTGGGTTTGAGGTTTTTTGCTTTGTTTCTGTTTTCCAAGGGACAAGGGTGAAACACGCTGAAACCCGAACCAGACACAACTCTGAGAGCTGCTGGTGTCAAAGAGGTTTGGCACCAGATTTGTACAAAGATTACTGCAATCAGTGTTTACTGACCGCTGTGCATTTTGGATCAGGCCCTTGAACTCGGGATGCTTTTTTCCAAAGGAAGCTGTTTAGGGTTCTTTACTGCTGGTAGGAAACAGAAAGGGAGCTGCAGTGGTGAATTATTGGCATGACATTACTCCTGGGACCCCAAAAAAGAAATCCTATTAAAGAGAGTCCTTGTGATCTCATCGTTGTGTATTTCATGACTCTTCCAAGAGGCTCTGCTAAAGTCATTCCCAGAAAATTTCCCCTGGAAAGGCTCAGGGGAGAAAGGGGCTGCATCACCCTCTGCTCTGTTTAGCATTTACTGCCTCTGGAAGCAGGAGAGGTTTTTTCCTACAAGCAGCAGCCCTGTGCAAAGAAGCCTGGAGATTCCTGGAGGAGAAAGCCAAGGCAGCCAGGATGCAACATGGCACAGCTTGGCCCTTCGCAGGGAACCCTCAGGTCACAGTGCACCTTCACATGGACACTGCTGACACTGCCCACTGGCACAATTCTGTCTGACAGACACAGTCCAAAGCCACTGCCCACTAAATACCTGAAATCTTAAATTATCATGAGAATCCCAGAGCAGACAGTCAGGGAGAGCGATCTCTAAGGTAAGGCCAACATTCATTTTTATGGAGGAATCCCAAACCAGTGCACTCCCTAACAATTAACAAGGAGGTTTTAATGAAGTTCTCCTATACAGAGAGTTCCTGGGATAAGAACCCGGCTTGGTTCTGCTCTAACCCCTCTGGATGTTTCCTGCCCATTACAGACCCTGGGTACTGATCACATTAATTCAGCAATTGTAGGAAATTAATTCTCCCAAAGACATGAGCTGCAGTCACTCATCCTTTCTCACTCCATTACCTTTTCTCACTCATTTAAAGCACATCAGCCAGAGTAAAGCCAGAATTTTAAAACCATTCTCCTTCCTATTTGCACAGCCAAATTCAAGCCCAGGGCACTCCCAGACCCTGGAATTAGTGTGGGGAAGAAGGAACAACAGCCTCACCTGAGCCTGCTCCAGTGCTCCTTTGAAGGCTCCACTTCAAATCCACAGACCCAAGCCATGCAGTAAGGGACAGGCTGGCACGTTGGAACACCAAAATTTGAACAAGTAGCTGAGGATAGGGCTCAAAAGCACAGGAAGACAGAGCAGGATGAAAAAGAAAAGAGCTTTTCCAAAACAGTGAGTTCATGTCATTGCCAACTGCTCTGGTATCTTGATGAGAATACAGCAGAGAAATCCCAATAATTTAATCAAGCTTTATATTCGGTTAGATTAAGAAAGTTGCCCACTGAAGAAAAACTGCATAGAAAGAAAAATGTTTAAAGCTAAGATCGTTATTAAATTACATTCCATATACATAATCAGCACTATGCTTTAGAGCTACACAAATGCTGCAGCTTTACAGATTGATATCAGCACAAGGGCTTGGGCTTTATTTCACTTTCACACAGTTAAAAAGGTGAAAGCCAAGAGGAGCATTTTTGGCTGCTCAGAACTGTTGGATCACCGTTCCATACAGTTGTAGATGAAGTCCCCGTTAGAAATAACTTTTCTTCTACACATTTAAAAGGTACCTGCCATGTTCTGTACATAACCTTTGACAAGTAGAAGAAATCAATTTATTTCTACCCAAGTTTCCTCTCCCCACAGTCCCGGGCTAGGCTAGGCTGGGATGACCCCTCAGAACAGGTATTAGCAAAGAGCTCCTTCCCCTTGACCTCTCCTGGGGGGCTTCCCCTCCTGTCACAAGCAGAATTCCCTGACTGGCACTGAAATGGTGACATCAAGTCAAGAAGAACTTGAAAAGTAAAGGAATTTAGCAACCAAACATTCAGTGTCTTCTGCTTTTGGGGTTGTTTTTTGTCAATACTTAACACTATTAATATCAACATATCAGACATAAATAACCTTCCTTAAAAACTCCCTTGTCTCTCCAGTTAAGATTCCAGAGCACCGAGTATCTCCAGCAAACACAACCACACTTCCAGGAAAACAGAAGTCCATTCGTATTTATGGTATTTTCAGGACACAAACAATACACTTTTTCAAAAACATAAAACAAATACAAACATAAATCTTAGAGGCTTTCATAATAAAGAGGCAACTTGGGTCAGCCTCAAAAAACAAGCAAACAAATAAAATTTAGAGGCAGTCTTTTGCAAGTCACTTCAGCCACAGGTCTGCTCCATGGCTGGCTGCACAAAGTCCCCACAGCACAACTCCTCTTTTCATGGAATGAGCACCAATTTTACAGAAACTGACTCAAACTGTGCTGGATTCCAGCTCCATCACCATCCTCTGCAGAGGGATAGTGCAGGGAAGTGAGAGAAGTTTTCTCTTCATTTGAAAATCACCCTTTCTCTGTAATTTAAATTAAAAGAAGGGACAAAAAGAAGTGTTTCATGCAGGGAAATACAAAGCAAGATATAAATACACTCAAACTGATAAAATCAGATCCATGTCTAGCTGTGAAATTGTGGTTTCCCAGTTCAGACTGGATTTTGCCTTGTGGCTGCCATACAGAGCCCTCCAAGTGCACCTCCCATAGTGTGATTTGTGTGAGACATCAGGGTCAGGAAAATTGGCCTTTATCCCTTCCTTGGGATTCTTTTTCTGTTCTTCTCTTCCTCTTTTTTTTTTGGGG